>CM023453.1:6401041-6468372 GCA_013339765.2 Haemaphysalis longicornis
TATCTCATGATATAGCCCTACCACATTTTTTCCCACGTGATTTCCCTTATCGGAACCTTCAGTTTGATGCCGCGGACACCCAGTAGCATCATTGTGAATTTTAACCTAATTTATGACCCATTTTGACTATGTCATGATAATAATCAGTAAGCACGTGATTACCCTTATCGAGACCTTTATTTTGATATGCCACACGCCCTAGTGTCATGAACTTGAATTTTAACCGAATCTATGACTTACCATAACTACGTCATGATATATCCGTAACTCATTTTCGTCTCGAATGATTCCCCACATCGAGACCTTGAATTTGATTCCCCACATGCCCTCGAAGCTTCATTTTGAATTTTAACCCAATCTATGACTCATTATGACTGCCTGATGACTACAATCAGGAAGCATTTTTTTATATACCCCACTTGATTCCGTTAATCCGGACCTTTCATTTGATACCTTACACGCCTTAGCCTCATCAGCTTCACTTTTCACCCAATCTAATGTGGTCATTATTCTGTCTTAAGGGGTGCTGCCCCGTCAATTCAGCTAATTCATTTGAAACAGCAGAAAGGACAGCACCCGCCCTCATTTCCCCCCGGCTCTCACCTCTTCCTTTGTGACCCCTAGTATATCAAGCCGTTAACAGTAGCAGGCGAACAACCAGCACGCCAGCGCCGCCGTGCGCTTTCCCACCACCCTTTCCCCACGCTCTTAGTGGATCCGTCAGGAGGAAAAGTTAAGACCAATCCTTTTTATGACCTCACCAGTCAATTATCACTTACGCTCCCAGCCGCGAAAATTATGTATACAGCAAGTGCTTATGGTCATTAAAATTCAACAAGAAACTAAAAAAAAATAAGACGCCCCCTCCCTCCCAGCCGATCATTCAGATCGCGATTGGTGCCGTACCCGCAGGTAACCTGAATTCCGAGCCCACAGTGACGCATGAAACTTAACAGCCAACCATAGCTGCCTGCTAGGCTACTCATATGTACTCAAACTCAAAATGTACTCAAACTCCTATGTACTCAGAACTCAAAATGCGCTCAAAACTCAATATGTAATCAAACTCAAAATGCACTCAAACTCAAAATGTACTCAGAACTCAAAATGGACTCAGAACTCAAGATGGACTCAAACTCAAAATGGACTCAAACTCAAATTGTACTCAGAACTCAAAATGGACTCAAACTCAAAATGGACTCAAACTCAAATTGTACTCAAACACTCAAAATGGACTCAAACTGAAATTGTACTCAGAACTCAAAATGGACTCAAACTTAAAATGGACTCAAACATGGAGGAAGAAAAAGTTAGGAGACGGCATGACGTCACGCAGCTAGCCTTCGCAAGCCCAGCTCCGTTGAAGCCGCTCCCTCCGCCGTTTCTCTTTCTCAAGCCGCCGAAGTCGGCCCAGCACGTGACCTCCATGGTCGGATGGGCCGGCGGCGGCACACTCTATGCGCAGATTGTGACTATTCGTGAAGGACGAGGACAATAGAAAGGAGCAGTAAAAAATTCTTTAGGGCCTCATCTGGGGAGAGTGACCATTTGGGCTCCTTTCCTTGGTTCCAGCAAAGCCAAGTGAATGCGAGCTGTGGACCGGCGACCAAGGACAACTCCACCCGGAGCTGGGATTGTGTGCGCTGGACGTTGCGTCGTCGGCTGTCGAGCACTGAGGGCCAGAACCATCGAGGACAGGCGGCCATATCCATGCCAACAGAATCAACCTAAACAACAAGGTGAGCTGGGCAGCTACGGTCTCCCACGGCAAACACACTCAGAGACACATGGTCCCCCAGAGTCAATAGACTCACCGGCAGACATTCCGATTCATGCTCAGAAATTAACAAAATCCATCACATTCTTGAGTCCATTATCGTTGGAAAAAAAAGTTCTAAAAGCAGCCCTAACTAAGGGAGTCGACACGACTGTCAACCCCGCCTCTTCCAAAACGTCAGACCAGCATATCAGGCCCTCGTTGACTCCAGCCACAGCAGGTTACCGACCTTGGGGCCCTCAGAAATTGGGTCCGCAGATGCAATGGACAATTCTTCCATCTGGCTCTACTCAGTTAAAACACTGGGACAAGAAATTGGCCTTGACAACCCCCCTTGCTTCGGGGTCGGATGATTAGTACGTTACGGAAGGTGTGCTTCAAAATTTTGGAGAACCGATCATGGAAACCCTCGTGCGACATTCAAAGCCATGTTAGTGCAATTTGAGGATAAGATTGGTGCTGAAAATCACCGGTCTCAACATTTGCATCACCGGCTCTTTGAGGACGCTGCGTGAAGGGGAATGGGCCCCATAAAATCGACTGCACGTGCGTCTGGCCTCCGTCAGCGGACAGTTCCAAAGTGCTCACCAATCGTCTAAAGGCACATTCCCACAGGCGACTTGGCACATTGCGTGACGTCACAAGTGATGAGCCAGGCATCGCTTTTTTCTCGCTTTGCGAGGGAGGACAAGATCGCTCTAGGACTGAATCCCCTCGTTGCGCCTCGGCAATGCAAAACCGGATAGCCAATCATGGCTAAGGAGTCAGCTGACGTAGCTGCAAAGGAAAGATTTGTTTACATCCAGCAATGCAAACAATGGTGACCCGCTGCTGCCGCACAGGGCTGACTGTGCCTGTCGGGTCAGGGGTCAGGCCGGCAAGAAATTTTTTATGCGCTTCAGTTCTTTGGTCAGTGACTTCAGGGTATGTGTGTACTAATCAACCAAAAAGTGTAGAACTCATCAGTGTGGAAAGTCTTTCAAATGGCAAACACGGTGTAGAACTTGGAGCGTTCGAGGCGTCAAAACTTCTGCTTCTGTGAAAAGAAGTGAAATTTGCGGCCGGGATGCGAGTATTGTTGCATCGAATTAATTACTAAATGCAAAACATGGCTGACCGGCACGTTTCTCCTAAACGTATGGAGCCCTTCTCGCAACACCTCCAAATTGACCAAGCTTTTTTTGCAAACTCTTGAAATTTTCTATTTCGACACATTACTCATTGTCGGTGATTTTAATGAACATCACACTAAGTGGGATTGCAAGCATGACACCATTAAAAAGCGAAAACCTTTGGCTTGATGCCCAACAAGAAGGCCCTCACCCTTACCACTGACCATACACATCCCACTTGCACCGGAAAGTAGTGTGAGCAGTGATGAGCAGCAGTGTGAGCAGCCTTGCTTCATTTTTACAGAACACACGTAAAGGAAAGACCACTTACGCAACACATAAGAGAATCTCAGCAGCGACCACCCGGCAACATCAAACGAAGGTCTGGTAGGCCCCGCTTATCCTCATTTACTGAGATTGCATTTCAAGGGCTCTGAGTGGTGCAGCGGGATTTCCTCGCACTCGGTGATTGGTCCACATATCTGAGAAATAACTAACATCAAGGCAAAGGCGGATCAAACTGGGCCGAGATGCTGAGCAGGCAACTAATTATACATTTGAAGCAGGGAACCCCAATGCCAGGTTGACTTGCAGCTTCCCCACATGTGGGAGGCCAAGAGTGGTTTGCAACAGCAGCTCCGCAAGAACAGTCAGGTTACAACGTGTTTTGTCGCCTGGATTGGCTTGACCAACACATTGAAGAATACTCAGTTATTGCGACAAAATTGGCATGCAGCTTGCGATTGCACCGTGAGAAGCAACTACCCAAGACATGAAACGTCGTCTGATGCTTAATCGATCTCGGTAAGAGCCAAGCCATACATTGATGCAACCTAATGGGGAATTCCATTGACGAACAGGAGCAGTTGGCATCGTGCAGTGAGGAGTAGGTGACAGAACACTTGGGGGCACGCGGAGCAGGGCCACTGCACCTGCCATGAGTGCGGCACGCACCCGGAGAGCAGGTGGGGAGAGGAAAAAAATGACGAGGGGAAAACACGGTTCCGACCGGCTGTATGGGCATACATGATAGCATTTATCAGGTTAAATAAGGGCGATCCGGCTACATTACTTGCAGTAGCAGCAATATGAGGCATGTCTGCAAGATTGGCGAGTGAGGAACAGGCGGTCGGGTATCACTACGAGGGCGTCTCAAATACGACCAAAAACCAGTAACAGAGGCTATTTTGCTCATATGCACCATCTCTCGGGGTGAAGTATAGTTAAACTGCCGGCTACTTGTTCTGTAGTCGTTCGTGCGAATCTCCCGGTGCCGTTCGTTTTTTTTCTTTCTCTCTTCTCTCTCTTTCTTCGGCCCTATAGCGTTTTGAGAACTGAGAACCAATATTTCAGTAGAAGAAACACCCCCGCCCCACGCAGAATCGTTAAATGATGTACAACCAAAGTGGGAAGCTCCTTCACTGGGTCTGTTTACTGAACAGCACCGTTGATTCTGGGCATGGAGTTCAGTGAGAGTAAAGCCCCTCCTATGGGCAGGGCCGCGGCGGAGGGGCTTTAATTTAGAGCAGCCCAGCGGCAGCGCGGCAGCGCGTGCCATGTCGTCGCTCCATTTACCGTAATTACCCGATTCTAACGCGCGCCCTTTTTTCCGGAAAAATAGGCCGAAAAATCACATGCGCGTTAGCATCGGATTCGAAACCGAAACCGAAACAGCGGAAATTTCGTCCCACCCATCGCCATCACCATGTCAAGATGGCGCTAAAGCTTTTAGCAACGATTTTTTCGGACGCAGGAAGCATATGCGCCTAGACTTTTCTGTCGGCGTTCACACAAATCGTCAAATTGTTCCACTTGCGCGCTTGATAACAGCAATGGCAGCAGCGGCTCTCACGCATTCAAAACGAGCGGTCGGTTGAAGCGTGCGGCTCTGGAGAAGCTCGCGGGATGGGCGTGCGAGGCATGGTCCACGATCCCATCGACCATGGTTGAATGTTCGTTCAGAAGTGTGGCATCGCGAAGGCTCTTGGCGGCACCGAGGACGTAGATGTTCTGGTCAGCGGAAAGCGACGAGGAGTGAGATGAGCGAAATTACTTTGGGGAATAAATCGCCCGATTTCTCCCGCATTCGTTTGTCTGGGTTATAAAGTTCCGTGCGCGTTACAAACGGAGGTGCAAGTTTTTTGGTTTTTTTTTGTCAGAAAAATCGGGTGCGCGTTAGAATCGGGGGCGCGTTAGAATTGGATAAGTACGGTAGCTCAGAGATTTCACCGCCGCGCGAACTTTGTCGTGAAAGTTCGCTCCACGTATTCCAGCCTTTAGGCATCCCAGCAATCTCTGCGGAAAGCATGTGTGAGCAAAGCCGGGCAAAGCACGTGTGGCGGTGTGAAGCATTCGCATGCTCGTAGGGCTCGCTGCCCATTCCACAAAGTTGCAACTGCACGATGGATACTGCCGCGCTCCCCCGATACAAGGGAGCGAAAACACACACACACACACACAACACACACACCAAAGGGGAGGATATGACGTTAAAGGTCATGTGACTTCCTTCGTATCGTACTGTGCTCACTCCGACTTTTCAAGCGGGAGCAGATCGAACTGCTCCCAACTGCTCTCAGAGCACCGAAAGTGGTCTCGCACTACCACTGGATGACAGTGCTCCTACTTCTGTTCGACCACTGAAACACGCCTGCTCAGGAGAGAGCACTTTCAGAGTGCTTTTGAGTGCTCCTGCTCTCCCAATGGAATTCGCCATAAGTGTCATTCCCTATCAGTTTGGTAGCACGGTAAATGAACTACTGAAGGTTATTCAGGATCTTCATATTGCAAGCTGTGCTGCCAAGGTACTGCCCCCCTACTCGAGCCGGAATAATCCCTCCTCAACATTACTTCGGGGCAAGGTACGCGGCTGCCATTACGGCCCTTTGCACAAAACAAAATGTGCTTTTAGGCAAAACGACATCAGGAACAAATGCTTGTAATCTAGGTTATGACTTTTTGGAAGCCCTCACTCATTAGCTCAATATGTGTTGGGATAGAGGCCACATTCCGAAACAGTGGAAAAGAGCCAAAAATATTTAATCCCTAAACCTGAAAAAGCTTACGATTGAAATTCTCCAGCCTATTATCTCTCATTCAATGCATGGGAAAGGTTCTTGAACATGGAGGAAACTCTTTTTCTGCATACCATGATCAGTTTCAGACGTACACTTTCTACAAGGTTAAGGCAGCATGAGCTTAGCTAACAGTCCAACAAGGAGTCGATTTTAAGCACATTGGACATTAACCTTCCTTGCAGCACGACTTTACAAGTAGCTATTCCAACAACGCGGAGATTGCATCTTCATTCCCCCTCTTCTCGTGAAACGCACCCAATTACAACGACGAGCGACGATAGGCCAGGCGCAAGCTCTGCGCAACGCTAAGCTAAATGTGAGGACGTGGTTTAGCAGGGACGCAGCCAACTATTTTCGTCTCGACGTAATATTAGTTCCTGTAGTCAATAACAAGGGGAAACTCCATTGCCTCTGGCCCGCTTCATACCCCAGTGGTTGTATGAAGCAGCAGCCATTGCACTGGCAAATGGTGGCCTTCACAAAAAATCAGAACAGTAAAACAATTCAGGGAAGCTTGCGCTCACGTGCAAGACTTGATCATTGACGGACACAAAGTTGAGTTTTATTGTCGTGGTGCCGTGGTTGACGTCGGGGGAATGGCATTTCATTACCTTACGTTGCAGCAACGCCAGAGTGAGCTCGTCGTTTTGGTCGACGTTTCTTGTGCCGCCCTGTAAGCATGACTTATCGTCTCTAGCAGATGCTTTGCACGCGAGCCTGTCGAAGCACACCGGCCTCTTCCTATCCTCGGCCATGCCAACTATCTGTGGCCTATCCACTATCCGCGACAAACTATGCACACGTATCAAGGCACGCGAGCATGAATGGTGTGCATTTTCGTAGTATTTTAAAAGCTGCGGACACCATACAGAAATGATTGCTCAACAGCATCGCTGTTAATTAAAACCTCCAAGTCTGCAATCCCTAATTTCTCCCGAGGGCAGATCTCCGAAGAGGTGTCCGTACCTCTAACTTTTGGCTTCGACCCCGAAAAACGAACCGGCAAGTTACATCTAATCTGGACCGCTGCCCTCTTTGGCATGGCCAGGAGTGAATCCGCACACAACGCCGCTTGCGGCTTCACCGACCTAGCGCACGTCAATCTGGACGGTGGCTTCATCTCACTGTCAGGCAGGAACAGAGTAGTGTCCTACACGGATATCCCCAACCACTGTCGGCTGACCTGAGCCTGTATCCCTCCCAGGAATCTGTGGTTTGGAGACACCCTCCAGACAAATTCGTGTCGGAGCTTAATTGTCTACAGCTACTGTTACCCAGGACAGGTAACAGTAGCTGTCCCCCCACCCCCCCTGCAGAGTGCCACAGGTGCCAGGAAGGAGCAGGCCCTAGCACACATGCTATGTCAGCGTCCTCACACAGCCACACCAAGTTGCAGTGTTAGTAGCAGTGGGAGACCGTACTGCACAGCTCCTACTTGGGGAGAGTAGAACAAGGGTAGGAGAGCAGTAAGCACCCTGGAACTATCATCACATCGTCTCTGGCCCTCAACACCTTTCACCGTATGAATTGTTCCAATTTTTACTGCCCCATTGCTCAATTCTTAGTTCTACCCATTTTATAAAAGTGTATTGAATGTTAAATACTCCAAATCTTTGTGCATCACCGTAAGTGCATCTATCGCAAGTGCAAGGGGCATGAATAATAAGGGGATGCTTAGAATAAAAAAAATTACAATGTAGCAGTGAGTGTGAATTTTAGGCATGTTTTAGCATGATGGGCATGTAAATTGCTTTTCAGTGATTGCGTGTGCCAGATACTAAGTTCCCTTCTATGTAAACAATGACGAGTTTTTCCCAGCAGAGTCCTGGCTATCGCGTTTACAATAGTGAAAATTCACTATCTGACTACTTATTTTTTTTTGTAGGTCTTTAAGCAAAGCCTGCAAAGCGTTAGTAGGAACAGGTTAGTGGGCAACAACAGAAAAAGTTTATTCAGCACACAGTATGTCATTTGTGATGTCACTGCTTAAAATGATATTTGCATTTTCCTCGTGTTAAAAAAATCACAGCAACTGGACAGTATCATACACAGAAAAGTGTTGAAACAGTTCAAAGAAATAGGGATTTAAAGGCATTATACAGACAGGTAATAGTTTTCTGGTAAATACACAAAGTAATGCCACACTCTTAAACTAAAAAGATAATTGAGATTGATGTGATTTCTCTAACATAGCACGTTAATAACAACTGAACAAGACGACGAGCTGCAGGCTTACAAAATTGCTTCACCGATGCAGTTGTTGGAGTCAGAAAAGAAATCTGTAAATACAGGATGTGTTGAGGACAAATGACCATCAATACCAGACGTGCCCAGTAAGTGCAGTCTTCTGCTGAATGGCAAACACGCAAAAAAAATGACTTGATACACTTAATTTACAACTAAAAACAAACTGCAAAAAATGTGAGTATAATCAGATTGCAAGGTAAAACTGACAGGACTAAATTCCTTGGCAAGTTGCAGTATTCCAAAATGGTTTTACCAATGCTGCAAATATAACCCGCCGCGGTGTCTCAGTGGCTAAGGCTTAAATAACCTTGTACCAGGTGACACAGTGTTGGCTGACAGAGGATTCACAATAGGTGATGCTGTTGGCATCCACTCAGCCAAGCTAGAAATGCCGGCTTTCACTAGGGGGAAATCGCAGTTATCGGCTTGGGACGTCCAAAAAACTCGAAAATTGGCTAATGTCCGCATTCATGTAGAACGGGTGATTGGGCTACTTAGAGGACGATACCGAATCCTGTCAAGCACTATTCCAATTGATCTTGTGACTGTGAAGCACAACGAGAGGCTCACCCAGCTAGACAAAATTGTAGCTGTCTGCGCAGCTCTAGCAAATCTGAGCCAGTCAGTTGTGCCATTCGAATAGGCATTTTCCAGCAAGCCGTGTGCATCAGTTTGGCTGAGACAACAATGTCTAGCAGTTTCCCTTATTGTGTGGGAAATAGGTGGGTGAGGCACGCCGTAGTGGAAGGCTCCGGATTAATTTTGGCCACCTGGGGCAAGAAGGGGGGGGGGATCTTTAACGTGCGCCGAAATCTCGCAGACACGGGCGTTTTTGCTTTTCGCCTCTGTCAGAAAAGTGGCTGGGAATCGAACCTGCAATGTCCTTGGGCCCAGCAGCACAACACCTTAGCCACACAGAAGAGGATGGAATGGGAATGGCCGCAATGAAATGCCAATACTGGGCAACAGTGAAAAGAGCAGCAGGCATCCAATGCCACTGGTTAGAAGGCGAACATTAAGACAGCCAGGATGCAACGCATGGTTAGTGTGGTGTGTAACGGGTGTGCAAAAAATGTTGTGTGGTGGGCATCTAAAATCGCCGCAAACCATGTGTATTTATTGGAAGTATGATTTAGGGACTACCCAGCGATGGGCATAACAGCACAATGCACAGGCTACTGTACCAGGTAGTGCAATTCCTGATGATTGACTTATTGATGCAATTTTTTGTTTCGCTGTAGTATCTAAATGCACAGATGTTTTGGTTTTCATTGTGTGATTTGCAGTTATGTTCTGTCATGAAGATTTTAGCCCTGGTCATCTGTATGAATGCACTCTTCTGTTCAAACAGAACATTATGAGGATTTTGCTCCTGTAGACATGAAAAGCTGTTTCCTGGACTGTTGACCGACGATTTACCTAATTTCTTGGCGGTGAAAGTTTTGATGTGCCGTAATGTGTAAAATAAGCCCTCCGAATTTTCCATAATGTGAAATGCTATTCCACGCAGTGAATGGCAGCACCCATTGCGAGCCTAAAGCAATGGGAGTCTAGATGAAGACATCAAGCCCAATTTTGAACTGTTACGCTCGTGATTTTGATTCCAATGGTTTAGGTAGGTTATTTTTTGTCAGTTGTTACACCACTGTCCATTTTATGCTGCTGCTGCTGCTCTAGTAAACGTTCTTCAGCTTAGTTCTGTGTCTTCACAAAAAATACAGGGTGTTTGTAATGCTGCCCAATGTCAGTATTTCTTTCCCTTTTTTGTCCAAACTGACATTGATGATTGTCGTCGTAGTATGCAAGTTTTTAAGAGTTGTCAATGTTTTGTGCAAAAAAAATTGTGCATCTTAGTTAGTGACATGAGGGGTCTCAACTCACATCAGTGAGCAAGCAAGCCACAGTCAAGAAGTTCAGTCCCACATGGGAAGGTTGCAATGCAAGAAGGGCAGGGGGGAGGGGGGTGTAACAAATTGTCACCTAATGCTGCCGTTCAAACGAAACAAGTCCTTTCCCACACATTGTAAATATGCTTGGTCATTTCTGTATGGAATTTGGTGTCACCATTCGAGAAACATATCAGTACTGATCTCCAGGATGACTAAAATCTAGGCACTGATATTTGTTTTACGGTGATCCTTTAATACATCAAAAGGTCAAAAAAAAAAAAATCAAAAGGTCTGCAGGCCACATGTGGCCCGGGTGTTTCACACCCTTGCGTTAGATTAACTGTGCACAATAGGGCATGGCTATGTGTATCAATCGTAACACAAAGAATGGAAGGTTACAAGTGGAAGCACCCACACACAAAAACCAAATGGAATGGGAAAAAATGGTGTTTCCGTGTTCTAGATGCAGAGTGTCTTATGCTCGGGGGTATGTCACTTGTTGACCGGTGGCGACCGTCCGCACACCATCTGTGCATGCGCTCCTCTCCTCCTTTCCAAACAGCTGCGTACTCTCCTCTCCTCTCCTACCGTCTGCGCACACTCCTCCTCTGTTCGCTTCAGCTCTCTCGCACGCATGCGCGGCTCTCTCTCTCGTAGTCTCCTCTCCTATAGCTGTGAATATAAAGGGGAACGCGCAGAGCGCGCGTTCAGTGCTGCGCTTGCTTCGCTTGACTCCGTGCTTCTTCAGATGAAGTAGGATGGAAGCAACAGACCGGCAGCGGGTGCGCTGACGCAATTAACATAACGGAAACGCAAACGGAACCCCCATGACACTCCGCATCCTACTCATGGTTCCCTTCGGGGAGATGGGTGTAATTTTTTTTTGTACCCCAGCAAGGCTCCTTGTCTCTGTTTAGCTCCAAGTAGTAGTGCAGAAGTGACAACAAAAGAGAATCGGCAGACTGCATCGGTGCTCCTGTGACCTACTGCAAACTATCACTAATATTTAACTGATGGGTAATTACATTGTGAACTGTTGGTTGGGTGGTGTTTTATTGATGTGTAATAAAATGTTTCTTGATAGACATGTTCTCATCATGCCATTTTTAATAGTGTCCCAAGCTGCTGTTAGCAGTTACCCTAGGTGTAAGTAAGACAAGTTAACTTAACAAGCCTTGCTGCTGATGCCCGGAAACACCAATGTTAAGCTTTGGTGGTGCACAAAGAACATGGGTTGGTAAGCTAGTTGGTATTGCATAATGAAAAGTGGGTCTTACAAAGCAATATGAACAAAGGCAGGACAAAGCACTGAACTGTGACTGATTGTTTATTCAAGGAATAAACATACCAATGCGATTACAACCAATGAAAAGGCTAAAAGCACATCGAAACCAACACGTCATCTCGCCCCTTCCCTGCTACATAGCAAGGTTTTGATACACGATTTCTTTTTTTGGGAGTGCAACTGAAGGGTCTCTAATGCACACATTATTAAACATTCAATTTCAAGTACGCCTATCAATTCATGTGTGAACTTTTCCTTTTCTAAGCAATGAACGCACTTCCCAAAAAGTGGAACACAAGCGTAACTTTTCGCAGTGTGACAAAATGTGGCCCGATAATTCAATGAAGTCCTTGTGCTCACTGTACAGATCACCATTTCATAACAGTTGAATTAGCCAAAATGAAGGCGATAGCCATGAGTTATCATTTCCTGGCCAGAAACCACGTCTTGCAAAAAATATTCTAGCACATGAAGAGTATGACTAAAATGTTTTTTTTTTTATATTCTAGCACATGAAGAGCATGACCAAAATGTGTTTCTTTTTTTTTTTTTCATTTTCCACAGTCATTGTAAATTCAAATAGCAGTAGCTGGAAAGGCACCTAAATGCACATAAAAGGGCACCAGTCGACCTCGCTATTTATTTCTGAATATTTCTGTAGATCAGTTTCGAAGTGTGCTAAACACCATCACTGTATTTAAACCTGCTGCTGCTCACGGATGCCGCAAAAAACGGCACTCTTGAGGCTTGCCCCGCAGGACGCGCACCAGCTCTGTGAGGAGCACCGTATTTCTTTTCTAGCAGCTGCATACGCCTGCAATGAAAGAGAAGAAAAAAAAAACGGGCTAAAGTTCGGGGTGAAGCAGAAAGGCACAATTACTTCCATTATGTGCACAATTAGTTTTTCTAAACCAAGCAGGAGCTACAAGTTTTGTACGGAGACTGAAATGGCAGTTCTGCTGCCCCTAAAAACACATAATAGTAAGTTTCGCTAAGCGCTGCTGGCGCAAAACAACAGCTTGAGACGACGTTCGTTTCCGGACGGCGTGATCGAACAGCAATTTCTTTAAAAGATATATATATCAAAAGTGCGCCGGATAGAAGTACCCGAGGTTTTGACCTTTAACTGATGCTCGCCGGTTTCCTCACTCCACCCAAGGACAATCGAAACACAGGGCTTCATGCCCTGCGCTGAGATTGACAGAAGTAAATTGATCGCTGCATGCGATCCAATCACCGCACGAGAAAAAACAAAAAGAAAACACGTTGCTGCTTATGTTCGAGTTATTATCAAAAAAGCAGCCCTAAAAACGGCTTCCCTCAAGATGGCACGGGCGACACATTGGCACTGGGTTTCTCGTGCGCTAAATGTTTCACACTCAGCAAAACAACTCACCTGTGACATCAGAGCGCGGCGGCTGGCCATCAGGTGATCTGCGGCGGCGACTTGATACGCGTCTGGCGATAGGTAGATCGCACTGTACTCAACAGTATTTAGCGTCGAGTTATTACTTTGCGTTCAGTGGGCATCAGTTTGGAAATGATGCAGTTCATGCTGACAAACGATCACCAATGCGCTAACGATGCAACCTTTGCGCCCCGACCGACTCGCACTCGCTCGTAGGTGTGCGCAGAGGCTGGGGTTGAATTGCAGATAAGGTTGTCACACTCATGAGCGGAACCATGAATTTTCGCGTAACCAACGCTATCGCGGTGCAACAGACTATCGGTGCAACAGACTATCAAGCCACTCGCACACGCCTTGCACGAAAACACAAGCTCATATCGCGGACCGCGACCTGCCTGGCCGCCATGAAGGCACGGAGGAGAAGAAGAGGGCCTGATCTGCGGGCCGTGCGCACAACGTCGCCTAGCAACAGACGCTTGGCCACAGATATGGCGGCGCACGCATGGTTGCCTGTATGTATGTGAATACGCTCTATATACTTTCTCGCGCTATTTACTGCTCAGGTATTTCTCGGGCCCTGCAGTGAACCGGTTATTAACACCTTATTTAAAAACCTGTATTAAATTTCTAGGACAGGGTAAGCCTGCATTGTCTAATTATTCATCGGCTTATACCTGTAACTGCGTTCTTGTGAATATATCGTTCCTGTACCGAAATCTGAAACTCGAAGTACAAAACTGAAGCCTAAATTTTAAATGATAACAATAATTGCTCAGTTTGTATATTAACTGCTACAAATTCATTCTTCTATATGCCATGGATTCACGTGAAGTCAAAATTCAGAACACACAATTGAAACGCAGCAAAAAATTTATGTAGTCACTACATAGTTAACATAGTGCTAACAACACGATATGAACCTATGGACCCACCCTTAGAACCAAAAGTGTATGGGAATGAAGGAAGGAATAAAGACTTTGTTGAGTGCCTCCAACAGACACAGTGTGTACACTGCGCCCGGACGTAGCCACTCGTCGATCCCGACGTCACCCCTATTCGGACCACACCTTCGCTACTCCCTACGGGGTTGGATGCCGCTGACCCATAAGGGAGGGCGTCGCCTCGCAGCTTTCGCTCCGGTGCTGCTTTTCGAGGGCCGCCAGGACCTGCTGGACGGCTGATAGTTGGGTGTCCTTGTCACAACTGCGCACTGCTTCTTGGATCCTCGGCGGTAGGTCTGTCCTGGTTGCCGCCTCGTTAGGTCGCACTTCAGTCCCAGAGTAATTGGGCGGTCGAGGCCCTAACATTGTTACATAACACGCACGTGTCGTCCGTATACAGTTCTGGCTCTATGTGCTTCATGACGAACGGAGTCATCAGTGAATTCGTCTGCAGCTGTCTGAACGTGGACGCTTCCTCCCTGGTTAGGTCGGGGTGAGGCGGTGCCAGCACCCTGCTACAATTTATATAATATTTGGTGATAACCTGAAAGGTATCGTACCTGTCTTTGGTCTCGGTCCACCACTCTGCAGACGATTCAACTGCTGCCGCGCGGCCAGCTAATCCTCGCGCGACTGCGTTCACCGGCGCGTTGTGGTTGGTGGCGAGTCCCGATACCTCGTTCTCCGCATGGGCGGGAAACCACTTGATTATCACTTTGCGTCCATCGATGTTCACCCGCTCGAGCACCCGCACCGGTTCACAGTACAGCCAACCCTTGGCGAAATTGGGCACTGCACTCTTTGAATCGCTAAGCACCGTCGTCGTCTCTGGGTCCGCGATGGCCAGGGCCATGGCCAGCTCTTCTGCTCGCTGCGCGTCTCTCGTGACGATGCTCGCGGCGTTCACCATGACTCCCGTCTTCCCATCTATCACTACCGCCTCGAAGTACCGGCGGTCGCCGTACTCTGCGGCGTCGACGAATCTGGTGCCCGGAACGTTCAGGTGATGTTCCAACACCGCCTTCGCTCTGTCCGCTCTCCTGTCCGCGTTGTGGGTCGGATCCATGTTCTTTGGTAACGGGTACACTCGGACGGCGTTCCGGACTGCCGCCGGTACTTCGCGCTCTTCCTGCTTGCCGAGGCTCTGAGGGTCGGCCACCGCCTCCATTCCGAGACGGGCGAGAATGGTCCTCCCCGTTCGCGAACCATGGAGCCGCTCTATTTGGCCGACCCGCTGGGCTTCCATGATCTCCTCCAGCGTATTATGTATTCCCAGCTGGAAGAGCTTCTCCGTGCACGCGCTGTCGAGCACGCCTATGGCTGCCTTGTACGCCTTCCTCATGGCTGCGTTCAGGCGGTTGCGCTCCTGAAGCAACCAGTTGTGGAAGGACGCCGCGTAGGCGACGTGACTTATCGCGACGGACTGGATAAGTCTGAGCAGGCTATGGGAGATGCCTTCCTCCAGCTGTGGACATAAATAGGCTAATAATAATAATGAAAACAACGGTACTGATAATAATTTTAATAACCACAATATTAATAATAATAATAACAATGGCAACGCATGCTACGAAAACAAACTAAACGCAGGTAATCAAAATATAACAAAAAGAGTGCAGATAAGCTCACACTGTTGCATTAGATATTGCCTATATTGCGTCATGTATACATTTTGCTGCATACCGTGCATTCATAGCGCTAAAATGCAAAACACACGATTGAAACGCATTAAATCAATAACGCACGTATCAACAAACGTGTGTAGTTTATGTAGTTACTGGATTAATTGCCAGATGCTCTGCCACGCATTTCATGCGTAATTCACGAGAAAAGAAGACAATCAGAATGTAATAAATAAACCGTGCACGTGTATGCTCACTTAAATTATAAAGCTACTGCTGCAACCGCATCCTACTATGGCGTGCAAGCGAAGAAAAGCAAAACGAGCAGCATGCAGATCGTACCTTTCGTCCGCCGGGATCCAAAAGATTTTTATGCCGGCCTGGCGTGAAGAATTTTGACACCACTCAGTACAGCACGGTGTGTGATGACGGCACGAATCCATTCATGCGTATGTTTCTATGAAACAAACTTTACGGTAGTAAAAACGGCCCTAGGAACACCGTGGATCGTAGCATACCTATGGGCGCGACCAGAAACGCCCCTTTTCAGCGGTGCGAGGCAGAAAGGCGCGGTTCCGGTTTTCCACTCCGGGTGGCGCTGGTATTTTCGCAGTATCGAACCGCAACTTTTAAGTTCACGAGCATATAAAAAACTCCGTAATTAATAAGTAACCTGGTAATAAATATAAAATGCAACAACGACGTTCATTTATGGTCGTATGTAGTACAGCCCCCAAACGTTAGAATCGCTGCAGTCACGGGTCAGAAAAACGGCGGAGTTTCATCCCCCTGATTCAGTCAAGGGCGTCTTTGCTTGGCTTTCGCTTAACTTGACGCTTTGCTTGAGGGCACCCAGCAATAAATACAGACTTTAACTTTACACTCCTTGCCTTCGCTTCTCCTTCATTCAATAAATAAGAATAATAAAGACGAAATAACAATTAAGCATTCCCAAACCATACCCAATCACGCAACATTCACGCGATACCCCCCACTCTGCGACGCATTTACTCGAGTTCCCCCCGTGGGAAGATGCGGGCGGGTTTTTTTTATTCCGCCTTGGGTCTTGTTTTCCTTTTTTCTCTTTTATTTTTTTTTGCCTTCGGCTCTGTTGTCGTTTATTGTTGTACAATGTTCTTTGCTGCAAGCTTTTAAAAGATGCCTCTGTCGATTTTTATTCTTGTATATTACGAGATTCGTAATTCCTTTCTGCACTGGACACTTTTTATATAGTTCCTACAACAATGCCCTCTGGGCGAATTTAGTAAGCTGAATAAATAAATATTGATAAGGCAAATGTTTCGCCCTAACGTCATTACCCTAAAATATTCTTCTTTGAGCTACAGTGTTCTCGATGTAATTGGACGGTTCGAACAATACCCGTGCCAAAATATAAATGCCGCACACCAGACACCGCGGCATTCGATTCGCCGACGCTCGCCCGCACACATCACTTTGTTGACTGCAGCTTCGCTGCTAGTGTATTCATGAGTTGTTAGGGTAGCACAAGTTCGCTCCAATAAACCTGTTTTGCTTCAAAACAATGGAGTCGTTTTTGGCTCTGGGACAATATATTTAGAAGGTCTCCATCACGACTGCACGTGACAGGGTTAAGTTCTGCTAACATCTTATCTCAGTTAAACCAGATTCAATTTTGCTTTACTCACTCTTTTTATCGAATTACGGAAATCTCTTCGTTTCCTAAAATACGCAAGCTGTTTACGTTTTTTAAATGCGGAGCATTTCTTAGGCTCGCCTGGTCGTGCGTCGTTGATGGCCGCGCCGTCCACACGCTCACTGCGCATGCGCAACTCTCCTCTTACACCCACAGCTCCGCGATACTACACTACAAAAAAAAGAAAGAGTTAGCGGCGCCCGGTTTCGATCCCACGACTCTCTGGCCACAACGGGAGGTACGCGGTACTCTTCCAACTACGCTACAAATCCGGGACAGGAGCAAGTGCTACGAACGCGCCTTATGTCCTTGACTCATTCAAACTACGTCAATAAGCTACTGATACAACGAAGGCATGCGAAGCTGAACGTCAACGGAAACGACGAACTGAAAACTTTAGAGGATGATGCTGAATTTCCCGTGGGAAAGCTGTGGCGGGAAGCGCCACGCGCCTTGCAGCTCAACCAGCCCCGTCCGCAGCGCCTCTGATGCTGATTGTGGCAGGATGCCCCTAGGGGTTGGCCAACCAAAGAATCCATCACGAGATAGGTTCGCGTTCAACCACCGTCGTCATCTTCCCGTAGGGGAACCGCCGAAGAAGAAGAAGAACGAGAAGACAAAGCTGCGAAGAGGAGGGCGTGTACATTGCTCTCAGCCGGTGCACCAATGTCAACAACCTTTACCTCACCAAAGCAGACGGAGACTACCGATTCTACAACAGAGACAACATCGACAAGAACATGATGGACGAGTTTCGGCGCCTCGAGAACCACCGCCTACTCACCGTAACACAACAACACTTGCGTGCCTTTGCCACCGGTGTGGACCCGGACGCGGAATTCCCTCTGGCGCTAGTAAAAACCAGGTCACTCAACATAACGGCAACACAATGGAACCACACGGAACCGCCACGATGCTTCGCATCCTCATCAGGGTTCCCCACGGGAAGATGGTGTAATTTTTTTATGGACACTGCCTACGATTTTTCAAATACGAAAGCAGGTTAGGTTTTTTGACGCCTGCTTTGTCCGTAAAAATATAAAACTTTTTTAAAGTTTAGACTGCAGTGGCGCTGCCGGTGCTTTGCTCATAGTTTGTGACGCAATGGCTACGTCACGCAAAAAATGAAAGAGAAGCGGGTGCGACAAAGTCCAGCATTGTGTGCCCATTTATCAGCAAATGTTTCATAGTTTCTTGTTGAACAAAATCTTAGAGAGCTAGGAAACCTATAATCTTTTTTGTTAAAACACAATTTTATTCAGCCTTTAGTGTCTAGTTAATAAGTCTCGCCAAGCTCTGGCCTTCGAAGAACTTAAGCGGAATCAAGCGTCCAGGGGATCTTTTTTTAGTCTTGCTTGTCGTGCTTTGAGGCACAAATATTCAGCCTTGATCTTTTTAACAAAGAAATAACTAAACCACGAGAATTACGCCTGAAGATTCAGCTGTATGGTGTCCTACTGTATTTACGGAAAGTCACAGGAATTTGCAAGAAGGCTGATTCCAACTCCCTCTCGAAATAAAACGATGTATTACGATCCCTAAAAACCGGAAATCGTATTTACATTGTACGTTGTCTTTTCTGCCTAGTAAACATTAACGCAGATGCAAAAAGCAGGTTCTAAAGTCAAAAAATTGCAATTGCCTAACAAAAGCTGGATTGAGATGTTCTATTATGTGAAGAAGAAAAATAACTGCTAAAAAATTCAAAACAACAAATCGTAATTTTTTAACGTTGCCACTAGCGTTTATTGGCTGCCGCACGAGAACATGGCAATTGAAGTAAACTGAATTACAATTCCAGAGTGTGGACATGATACGGTGGAGGGTATAAAACAGTTTGTTTACTGGAAGAGATTGCTGACTCCTCGAGACTATAATGGTAGGATGGCATGCGAAGGGTGTGCGACCAAAGAAAACCTCCTAAACAATGAAGCAAGGTCCTCCTGGTGTTAAGAGTTTAGCGTACGGAGGAAAAAAACTTTCATCGCTTTGTGCACACCAGGTACGATCTCGGAGGTGAGATTATGAGTTCGTGCTCTTGCTGTGAAGACGGCAGAACCATCGTTTTCTGTGCATGGTTTTTAACTCACGGCTCTACTTTAAACTTTTGAAGGGTTGGGTGGAGAACAGATACAGAACTCAGAGAAAGGAATCAATCAATCCGAGATTAGTGTGAGCTGCTCATGAGGTCGTTTTCATTAGTGACCTCGACGTTTGTGATACCTCCATAATTTAAACCAAGCGCTAGTCATTTTGCCCTTTTCATTGCTACCTCTACGCAAATCGAGGTACGCGACCACCTGCTGAAAGTATCGTAGACCAGGCATAGCATCGCTACGTTGAGAAAGTCGTTGCTAAGTTTAAGTAACCGTAAAAGACTGCAATACCGATGTGTTTACATGACAGGCTTGATGGTATAGAGTCTGCGGCATATCGCCGCCACTTTCTGGGTCAACGTCATAAAACAGGCTTGATCCTCCTTTATTGCCTAGGAGAATCACCGAAAGGGGTCTTAGCTGAGCGCACATGCAAAAGGACGCGCTGTGGTGTTTAAAGGTTATTCCGGATCTCGGAAATTCTTGTTCAAAAAAGAACCCCTCATCAACATTATAAAAGATCACCTAAGTGAATCCGTGTCTATTTTTTTCTGGAAGCCAACAACGCGCACCCTGGTACTGCGGGTCATGCGTCGAAACCTGTGACATCTCGAAAACATAGGGTACAAATATTGTCTACTGACGTGAAGCTGCCAGTGATACCACATGGCTTGTTACCACTTACTAACCTTTCTGATGCTACCAAGGTGCCTCTACGGTCTCTGGAGACTGCAGGCATAACCTCTATAGAGACGATCCCCGTGCGTCACGCAAAAATAGAGGAAACGAAATGAGACAAAAAGGCTTTAGCGTAGACGAAGCTCTCGCCATCGTCAACTTCTCTGCCCCAGTATCCACGGTACCGCAAAAGAGATTCTTCTTGGAGCAGCTACACGAGAGACTCATTACATTTAAATGTAAAGGTGCCCACACACATTGCAGATAACACGGAACTATTAGCCGTCACAATGCACGTTGCGCCTAACCACCCCTTATCCCCAGCACCATCCACAACCTACGAGGGTTATATAACTGTTTTGTCGCCAACTGCTCTAATTGTTCCAGATTTCTCGGAACGAGGTCCATCTTCTCTTACAATTACCATTCGATTACCTGCACCGATTGGTGAGGACAGGAGAGCGGATGTTTTACCCGGTCCTGTGACAGCGGCACACCAATATGTTGACTGTGATGACCCCTATGGCTTGGAGGCATTCCCGCATGAACAATTTAGGCAAGCTGACAGCACACTCCCGCCATCATTTCCAACAACCTTCACTGTGCCGCAGCAGTACAACACAGACTTTGAGCGTACGACTATGCCGCCAGCAGCGTCAATTCGTCCGGCCTTCACGCCCTTCGGCCCGTGACTTGCATCTTCTTGGGAGATCCCACACAGACTTTGAGCGTACGACTATGCCGCCAGCAGCGTCAATTCGTCCGGCCTTCACGCCCTTCGGCCCGTGACTTGCATCTTCTTGGGAGATCCCACTGGCACAGCAATCCATGCCAGCAACTCTTTCCGCTGTACATTCATCGTCATATCCAGAAGAAGAGCTGCGATACGGACTAGAGCAGAAACCCCGTGGATACATTAATGACATACCAGTACTCTACACCTTTGAAGACACTACTCTCCCATACGGGGGCAGCCTTGCCCCAGACCAGCCAGTATCTTTTTTCTGCAGTGCTCTACCTGACGTGTCCCGTTTTCGAAGCTTACTAACGACATTTGGATTCCCCGTAGATCCAGTGTTTATTTTAATTCCTCACTTTGTACAGCTCTTCCTTCTTCCCCCAACCACTCGCTATTGGAAACAGCCTCTCCAACTCCATACCATTCATTTACGATACACGCGCTTGGTATTTCCAACAGCCAGCATGTAGTGCATCAGCCACACCATCTTTTGAGGAATGTCACACTGTCCGTGGCCACAATTCAAGACATACCACCTGCGTTTAAGGGCGCCTCAATTCCCATTTCTAACTACAGTTATGTTGTAGACCAGGCTATACCCATTTTCAGCAATGATTCTCTACACTCTCCCCCTTTTGGAGCCCCACTACGTCCGTTTGCAGAAACCGCGGGGCCCCTTTTCGGTTCCTCTAATGCAGTGGGACCGTGGCTTCCTTATATCGGTCCCATTTCACTTGATCCACCAGCCAGAACTGTTACACCAGCGGAGTAGCTCTGATTTTTTATAATATTCATGCAATTTCTCACCTTTCCCCGTAAACACTCCTAGGGGGCCTTTTTTCCAAGGTTCTCTTCATTCCCAAGGTAACATTCACTCTCCAACCACTGACCCTTGTTTCTTATTTGAATCGCCTGGGTTTTGAACGAACACGTTCCGTCCTGTATATCACCCGCCACGCTGGCCATTTCCACCCCCTGTTTAATATAAGAGCCTTCCGGAAGGAACTATTGCCCCAGTCTCATTTAACATCGGCGCGGTACCTGCTGGTTTTGGCGGCCCAACGCTTGCAATAAATCCAACCGAAGGATCGTTGGGACTCTGTTGTCTTCATACACCAGCAACAATCAGAAGTGCTCCCGCCAATCGCTACTTCAACTACTTAGCGCTAGAAAATGGTGTCATACGTGCACCGTCTTCTCGCTTGCAACGGCGCGCAGAGCCAGGGATGACTGTACGACGCCTTTTGGCGTCGAATAATTCATACGTCCAAGCAGGGACTGAAAGTAACAGGGGTACTTCCCCTCGCGATAATAGCGCATCTGCACTCTCCTCGCCAGGATTGGGTGCCTGGTCCACGACGTCTACACAGCCGGCGTCTGCATATTCAATCACCGCTGGAACTGCCAATGGGCGACTTGTTCCTTCTCCCCCCGTCGTCATAACTAATGGTGCGAGGTGTGACAACGCCATTTTGCGCATTAACACTGTTCTCGTGGGACGATAACGCAAAGTCCACGCATTCCGTTGCGCACACACTCTTCCCCTGCACTCCTGAATGCCTTTGTTTCAAGAACGGATGCGTGCAGTGTCATGCCGCCTGATCAGGCAACTGCAGGAACAACTACTGAGTGCACTAGGCAGGCTTGCTATACGGCTTCTGTACCACAGCGTGCTGTTACCAACCGGGGATGGCCTCCAAGTAACTCCGTGTTATCTCAGCCGAGGCCACCAATCCCACCGAATGCTTCTATTCCGGTCAACCCCACGAATATCAACGACACTCCCACCAGTCGACAGGCCGAGCAAGCGGAATATGCCTTACCTGTTGCGGCCCGCGGAAGGGAAAGTACGCTCTATATGCCCCAAACTCGTTTTCCTGCACAGCACTCACGACGGCCAGCGGTTCTGAATAAATGAACACTGACTAAAAAATGTCATTTACGATGCTGAAAAGTGTCTGAGGTTCTGCGGTTACGGCACGTTCTGTGCAAACAAACTACATTAGTACTGTAACCTTTACACTAATGGGCCTGAAGCCTTCTTTGCTCTGTTCAGATCCACGAGCAGCAGCTTATACTGACTGTTGGTCCTGAATTCCTATAACTGCCCCAAGAGAGCAATTGTCTATGCCAGGCAAAGGCATTTATTAACGGAAAAATATATAAAGTGACTGCTTATTAATTCGAACTTCAAAATTTTGATTTTATAAATAATTCAAAGTGTACGACTTGATAGGGACCCTCTTGAAAATTCAATCAACCAACAATCAAGATTCTTTGCTGGTAATGTTGATTGCCTCATCGTAATGCTTGACGTACGTAATATACTTTAATGAAGGGGACTGAAGTGACGCTGTACGGGGCTGGCAGGCGCTGCGCCGTGATGGCAGATCTTGGCGGGATTGCAAACTTCACGGCTGAATTGATCATAGAAAGGAATTTTCCGAATGCATGATGGCAGCAAACCAAAATTCATTCGATAGCAAAGCCGTTATAATAATACAAACATAGCGGTGGCATTGATCGTTTAGAGAAAATTCCAAAATCTGCTGTTTCGAAAAGGTTCTGCCGAATTTGGCCTATTCCATATAAGCTACTTTGAAAACCACTTCTTGTTTTTAGGCGATAAATTGGGGAGATTGTATCGCAATGTATTCCCTTAATTCGCCGTTTTTTGTGCGTGGAGAAAGCAGTTCGGAGCGCAGCGGTGAAAACCTTGGCAGTTTTTTTACACTCCGCGAGCGTAACAACCATGATCATTTTCATTGTGATTCTATTTGTTTAACACGGGCTGAGCCGGCGGACATAACCGTCTCTGGCGTAGCTTATTCGGTGTGCGGCAGAACCTTCGGGCCAGCGCGTCGCCCATCCTCCTTACTGGTAATCTGCTGCTCTGAGACAAATTCAACCACAGTATCATCACACAAGACAGTTATCATTCCAGTGGCGCAGGACCTTTCATTCGTAGCTACGTTGGCTTTTTTCGGGGAAAACAGGCACGTGCTCTATCTGATTTTAAGATGGCTAGCTACGTTGCTTACAGGGACACCGAAGTGAATTTGTCAAGCTCTGGTTTTTGCTTGCACTGTGTAGATTGGCTCAAATTAACACACTTTGCATTGTTTATCCTGCTGATAAGTCGGAAATTATTTAATACAGCCCGAAAGAAGAAAAACTACCATGCGCGGACGGCGGCGGTAGTCCGCGCGGACGCGGACGACGGCGGCTCAAATTAACACACTTTGCATTGTTTATCCTGCTGATAAGTCGGAAATTATTTAATACAGCCCGAAAGAAGAAAAAGTACCATGCGCGGACAGCGGCGGCAGCACCAAATAAAGGCTGCGACGTCGGGAGGAGGTGCACCGTGATTGGACTATGTCCAAGATTAGAATTCAAACAAGTTTCGGTTTCGGTTCTGTAAGACAACATGCTTGACATACGACTTTATCGTTGGTTGGGCATTCTCGACATCTCAGTAATCGTCATGCCACCGCGCTTCTGCCATGTTCCTGGCTGTAAAATGCCTAAAATAAGCCTCCTAGCACGGCTTATCTGATTTAAAACTGATCTTTCACCTAAATAAATTCGCGTAAATGCACTCAGAGTGTTCGAAACAAGGCCTATGGACTCCGGACTACAATTTGCGGTAGTAATCCCGCAATGTTTAAAAATCACTTCTGTGTCCCATTAAGATGGGGCTCGTTTTGGTGTGGGTGCACCATGCCGAACACAAGCGCCCAGCCACCAAGCCGTATTGATTCAGTGCACAAAATACGGTCACAACACGGGATCCTTTGTGACCCCGCAGCTTTTTACTGTGAGGAAGTACTACCCGGAAGTCGGTTGTGCAGCTATGCCTGGGGAGCGCAAAAGCCTATGGCCATTGCCTCCACTATCCCCTGGCTGGTGATCTTCACACTCGCCAACGCTTGTCGGCTTACTTTGTTTTATTTGCTTTGAAGACTATGGATCATCGTTTCGGCAAAGGGATAGCGTGGGTTATTTAAGGCAACGCCGCCTGTATAAACAGTGCCTAACGCGTGAGCGAAAAATGGCCAAACAGCCACTCTCCTGTTGCTCTCTCCTACCCTTCCCCGCTCCGTAGCCTTCCAGCGTGCTTTCGTGTCCGCCAGCCAGCGCCGCTTCTCGGAAACTATGCAAAATAGTGGAAAGCTTGTTTAGCGTTCCCCAGGCGGCGCTCATACGCCTTCTTGTTTTTCACCATGCCTGTCTGTCTTGGTCTGTCACTGATAAAACTTCCTTTGTCACGAAGCAAAATCCCTTGCGCTACCGCAGGCTGAGGCCGGCTTTGCGCGCTTATCTACTCGGATCACAGGCCCTGAAATTTTCTGAGTGGGGCATCCCCCCTCTATCCCCTTCACATTTAGGTATTGTTTTGATCCCCCTGTTCGCACTCCGCATCGGTACGCACTTCTAAAATTGAGGACTGTACTGTAGAAGCGCCCGGACAGCGTGGCGGGATCGCAGCTGCTTATCCTTTTTTGTTTCCTATAATTTTCTGAAGTTTACAAGCACATGATATTATTGGAAAGTAATCATAGAAGTGAGCGCCTGAACAAAAAACGTGCACGCAATTTTTTTTTCTCTAAATACTCCAGAAAGAAAAAAAAAATTCCCCCGCATTTCCCCGAGGGGGAGAATGTGAAAGTGCGAATGCACGGTTGTCGGCCCGCTTGCGGCGCTTGCGCTCGGCCCCCGCAGCCCACCGCCTCGCCGCCTTCTCTTCCATCTCTTCCATCGGGTTTGTAGTATCACGTGTACACCACGCAGTTATCAAGCCGCTATAACGCCGCTGAGTCGCCAACGCACGCCGCTGACGACGTAGTTTGAATGCGTTAAAGATATAAGGCGCGTTACTAACGCTGATATCAGCGTCGCGTCCGTGGCTTAGTCGGTAGAGCGTCGCGCTGCGGCCGCAAAGTCCTCAGATCGAAACCTGGCGCCGGATGCTGTTTTTTTTTATATAGAGAGGAGGACTGCGGACGCCGCCGCCGCCGCCGGCGGTGGAAAGTTTGGGGTCGCTTATAAAGTGCATTCGCACTTAATATCAGTAAAATAATGGCTGCCCCATCCGAAAATATCGTTTTTCTGTTAGCTATATGTCTACCCGACAATCAGTATGTTCTTAGAATATTTCAGTCCGCCTCCGTCTTTATCTTTGGAAAAATGCAGCAAGTATGAAGCGAGCGACACGTTGAACGAGATCCCCAGTGCGCCACAGAACTAGCGCCCCGTCACGGCTAAGATGTAAGCGAAACGGCCCTTGAAGCCCAACAGGGCCCAACAGGCAAGCTGACAGACACACGTCGTAGAAGTGGGTGCAGCGTTCGCGACTCGCGAGCAGTGACGTAAGGCGAGATGTCCGCCGGCACGCGCCACATAGCGGATCAGTGCCTGAACTAAGCGTCCCTACCCTTCCCATTGAAAAGCGCGCGACGCGTCAGGCAATGTTAAATACAGGCGGCGTTGTTTAAGGCAAGTGACGAACTAATTTTGTGTACTTGTTTTTTGTATTTAATAGGGTACGGCTGTTCCTTGTTAGTGGTCGGCCTTGCCGGTTAGCCTTAACGTTTTGTGGCAGCGATAATTTAAGAGCGTACTTCGCCACCGGGTATTGCGTGTAGGAGGAGCATCAGTGTTTATGACATTTCGAGGCCTTTTTCGGCGAGTTGGGGTCATCCTGCTACGTTGGCTAAACGGTTTCTTTCTTGCAACCGATCATCAATACGCATGGTCGACCAATGTGACCGTAATACGCCGCTCCCGGTTTCATTTGCAACAGTTCAAGTTTTTTTCTGTATGTAGTTCTTTAAAAGGAATTCCGAAATTGTACTTCTCCGCATCATTTTCCGGACTTGGGCGGGGTGGTACGCTTTACTTAGCTGTCAGGCGAGGCGGAGAACAACTACCCTACACTGCAAGTACTCGTATTTTTCAAAGCGATCCCTCATTTAGTTGCTCTGCAACAAAGAAGGCACTCTGCATTCTATTTGAAAGTTCTGTGGCTGAAACTGACGTCACACTCGCGCGCCCCGCACTCGCTGAATGTTTGAGCGTCCCAATCGTTAAATAATGCCTATAAATGGTTCTGCAGGTGTATCAATAGCACAAAAACGTGAATTCAACTCGAAGTTTTTACCACGACGCGTATCGTGCGTCTGGTACAGCGAAATTATCAATGCTCGCCTCGCACTGCAACCGTCCAAGCTCTGCAAACGTTCATTACCGACTCTGGAAAATGGTAGGCCTGGCGTGTGTACCCAAATTTATATTTTGCGCTCATCCCACATTCTGCAGATGAGGGCACCCCGCTTAACCGCAAGTGCTTCAAAGATTGTTGGACGCACGTGCACTAGTTTTCTGGGAAAATCATGTCACAATTTAAGGGCGAAAGTGTTTTTCGAGTAGTTCGTGGACAGCATTCAAAAGCAAAAAATACACCGGTTGTCAAACACACCACTTGACATAAACAAGGCGAGAGAACAAGGCTTGAGAATAGATCGAGGAATAGCACTTTTCCATATGTGGAATGGTTATTATGCCCCACTGGAATTTTTTGCAGTAGAGGATATCGTCTTTGTCGTCACGATAAGTATTTAGGCACTGACTATGTCCTTCTGCATTACTGTCATGTCTCAATCTTGGCTGTCAATGCCAATATGTCTCTAGTTCTTCAATATAGTTCGAATAGGTTTGATACATGGGAATGTGAGCGCGACGTTACATTTGGTGCAATAGGCTTCCCTCAGACATCACGGCCTAAATTGAGGCTGAATGAGGTGCACGTTTTCAAGTAAAAAAAAATTTGTTGCTATGATATTTCTAGTAAACCTTCAAAACATGCGCTGACACATCAAGTAGGCTTCAAGGACTGCACGTAAGTCTGAATTTAACCTGGTTTAAGCCGCAGCGCCTAAAAAAGCCTTCGGAATCAAAAGATGGTTTCGCTCGTATTTTTGTTCATACGTTCATCACATAGCCCACAAGCCGCCTTCAGCATAATCGTTAAGGGTTACGGCATATTTGTTATCACTATTTAAGTCTGTGCTTTGCCATAGGGTATGTGACGCGATAATTTGCCGTAGTAGTAATAAGCGAGCATGTATCATCACCGGGCTGAGACTGGTGGATGCTTCAGCGGGGTTCTGGACTGAAGAAACCGGCTACTTGCCTGATTTCTTGATTAATGTTTACCCTCTCTGTCTCTCGCACGTCACTTTTTTATGTCCCATCCTTATTCCCACTAGCCAGTGAATGCATAAGACCTGACTGTCGTGCCGAGGGGACATCGGATAGCAAGTTTGCTTTACACGAAGTCAATACAACGTCTAGGTATCCTGCCTGCAGGGAAGCTTGTTCTTACAAGCATGCAATTTATGGTATTTTGTATAACACAGAACTTCCATTTTTACGAAGTGGCTATTTGGATGTTTGAGATGACAGAAAGAAATGCAGTGAAGCTGGGACACGGTGTTGCCGTCGCGGCCTGCGTCGGTTCGAGCCGCTTCATGGGCCGTGCTGGCGGGCACGACCGTTAGGTGTCTGGAGCGTTTCTGCGTGCAGTGAACGCTTCATGATTTCCTGCTGTATCTATTTCGCACTAACTACGAGTGAAACGTCGAACTTGTGCCCGGCGATCACCGTAGCATTGTATGTAGCATTGTATGCAACGGCGATCATGAACATTGTATGAACATTGTATGCTACTGCGATCGTCCAGCTAATTTTATACATTTCACTCTTAGTTCGCATGAAGTAGATACAGCAGAAAATCAGAAAGAAAATCAGTAGAACCGCCCCACACACCTGCCAGCCATGCCCGCCAGCACGGCCCACAAAGCGGCTCCAACCGCCGCAGGCCGCGACAGCAACACATTGTCGCCGCTTTTTAGATTCACATGCGCGAATACCGATGTTACTGTTGTGCAAAATTGTGCTGCGTATTGTCATCAACGGTGATTCTCAAAGCGACGATCAAGTCCTTGCCGCTATCTACGCCGACCGGCACCGGAGGTCGGTGAGCGACCCGACACCAGAACCTGCCCGTTCACGCGCGTTGCCGCGAGTGGCCGAAGGATGGCGCTGCCTGCGCGCACAAATCGAGATGTCGTAACCGGTGTATTGATCATTGATCCCTAAATTAGCACTCACCGTTGTAACAGCAATCACCGCAGAAACAAAGTTTCGCATGCGAGAAAAGTCGTGACAGTGTGGTGAAAAGTTAAGTTAGGGACTCTCATTCCCGATCGTAATGATCGATAGCGGCAATCTGTGGCGATGCTAAGCCTAAGTTTCCCAATGTCCGACTCCGGGCAACTGAAGCTGAATGCGGGTTGCTGGAGGTGACCCTCTTTTAAAACACTTCGCATGTAAGCGTTTTGCGTTTGGGTTCCCCAACTTCTTTGGTACCCCAAACGCTTGCTTCCCCTATTACAAAGCTCCCTATTACCCCAACTCGTTACACGACGATGTGTTTCTCCTCGGCTTCCGTGAGGAGTCATTAGTTGTTAAACTTGATGACGCTAGACAAAGGCAGTATCACGGTAAACGGATCAAAGTAAAGCCCGTGTTGCAAATTTAATTTCCAATGGCGAGGTTTTAATGAAAAGTAACCTGGACATTCCTAAACCCAGTCAACGGTGTTGAAAACTCGCGTTCATACTTTGCGTTCAAGTTGTCACGAAAAGTAAACATATCAACCATACAGAGTACGGCAGTGATCAGTAATCAAATCAGAAATAACTGAAAAAAGCATTTCAGGGGAAATAGGCCCTGCAGATCCTCCCACCAGCACTTTTAAGCACGCGCGCGAAGGAATCCGCCCACCGTGCTCGCGTAGTCATTCATTACCATGCAATGGGCGCTGTACGCGCAGTGAGATCACAACTGAGCTTAACGTTTCCGAAGCTGCTGCAAGGTCTGGTACATATTCTGGTACATGTCATGTCGCAAGTATTCCATAATGAATTAACAGCGCACTTTTCTAGGCATCAGTTTCACCATCCTCATGCCGTTAGCTGCCAGTGTACGAGCTGTGGGTCACGATACTCGCAACAACCTAAACGCGGCAGTGCACCCGGGAAAAAGCGAGTCGTTGTTCGCTTGTCCTGATTAGTAGTCCTGCAGAACACATTTTTGTGTAATTTGCATCAAGATCATTAGAAGGAGGCTACTGTGGTTACAACAAAAAAGAAACCCACGGACACATAAGAAATAAACATGTGTTTTATCAAATAACATAACCAGGCCTTCTATAACGACGTCACTCGAAGGTGGCGCCATGGTATGTCCTCGAGGCCAATACGGCTTATTTTTCTTGCGTTTAACTTTGTCGACCTCAGCCAATTCCAGAAGCGCTTCGTAATGCGTCGTAATCTTAGTACCGGAAAGAAACTTGTCAGTATCCTGCCTACGCAATGTTTTCCTCATTTTACCGTTTGTTTGGGGGATGCTTGTTTATTTAATGGAATGGGTTATGCATGTTATTTAAGAGAGCTAATGTTGCATCTTCGGTGCATAACCCCATTAAGACTTATTAATTATCTCGTCTATGTTGGGTTTAATATTACCTTGGCTCTCTTCGACTGTGCACATTTTGTCTTTGCCTATGGGTAGCTCCTTCCTAGCTGCTTTTATGCTTTCTGCCTAGAAAGCGTATACACTGGACTAGGAAACACGGAATTGCGAAGAAAAGGAGAACACTTAGGCCACTTCAGGTTTGCAAACGACACAGTTACCATACCCACTGGAACTGAACACTTCTAATGGTATGGCAAGTGTTATATTTTCAGGCGTCGTCATCATTATATTGTGTGAGGCAGACAGTCTAGGTAATATCGACGTCCACGACAGCAAGCATTCCTTTTGGTGTCCAAATTCATGCTCATGCTTACAGAATTTTCAGTTTTTCACAAGCCTCAATGTAGTATGCAAAAGAACTCCTTTGAAACAACACTACAACGGTGAAGGTGCGACAGGACACAGTACGCTGACATGACAGGCTCTCACAGGAGTAACGAAAAAATATGGACGTCTCGGGGTGAAACGATTTTACGCACGCCAAAAACAGCATCGCTTAGTTCGACTTGTTTAAAATTGGCTGAGTAGTTATTTCTAGAAAATTATAATGCTCGAGCATGTCATCCTTTTCACTCACGAACGTAGCGAGTGGTTTGTGGGTGAGTACATTTGGCCTATATTCTTCATTTCCGAGTAAACAGAGTGCTTTTGTATTAGGCGTATGTGCTAGATAAAGTTTAGTTCAAGTCTCTTGCCGTTTTACGTGCCTTTATGGTACGGTTACGGTGGACGGCCATTCACATGAGCACTAGTAATTGTACCGCCCATCCCCCATTCGCACACAAAGTTGCTGGATGCTGCCCTCCCAAAATACGATTTAACCATATATGCGTGCTGGGTATTGCCGCATAATTCGCTGACCTTCGTGCTTTGGATTAAGAGTAAATCATGAGGTTCCCGCAAGTGTGCGCTGGCCGCTTGCTCAGCGCAATTTTTTTGCTAAATGAGTAATTGTCAGAATAAAAGGCTACAAATTGAAATTTGTTCTAAGGCAAGCGTATATCGAAACATTGCTTAGCTCTCAAATCTCCCCATATTCCACAATCTCCACAAAGCGCCGTTCAAATAAAGGAGTAGTGCAGGGCATCAGTGAAAATATCAGTCTGCTTGTTCGAGCCACCGTTACAGCGAACATTCGTTTTGTAACGTAGCGTGTGGCGAGAAGCACAAACCGGTCTGAACTTCGCAATACTCAACCTCATGTCAAAGAGCACGTATTCTGGTAATGAGGCCCCAAAATGCAGTAGAAGTAGAAACTATAATAGAAAGAATTAATGTGAAGCTCTGCGCTGACATTTCCTCTTGCCTCTGGAAGCTTAACCTCAAGGAATTTATCGATCCTCCACCATCATCACTGCGGCTTTGCGACAATAGCAGAGGTAATGCATTAATATCTGCGCATTTTTTACGTTGTTTCGCTTTAGAACCAGCTAGTTTTGAGCAAGTTCGTATTCGCCATTGCTTTCTTTTTCGAAACTTTCCACCGCGCTCACTCGGCATCATTGTTAGCCGCTTGCAGCGTAGTGGAAAGGGACAATAAAGGGTCGCGTAAAAGGCGACGAGTAGGCGATGCAAACCAAATGCACGGTATTGAAGTCGCCCCGCCTTAGGGTAGACTCGACCCGGTATGTTGGAATCACCCAAATGTAACTGTAATTACTTCTAGCCATTTCAGAAAGTTCTCTCCTGGTGGGTTAACGGAATTGATGGATTTAAATGTAAGCTTGAATGGACGCCCACAATTAGTGTTTATTTGTGTAGCCTTTCTCTTTATAAGCCAATAGTGCAAATAAAATGGTCAATTTCTTAAGACAAAGTGGGTAATAGTCGTCTTCTTTCAGCGTTTCTTGTTGTTTAGCTTAGTTGGCTTGCCAAGTTTTGCACAGGATACAAAGGTACCGGATAAGTGGAGTCCAACACAATTTTCTGGGAATCTGACCACTTCGCTGCAAATGTTGTCCCAAAGCAAAAGTCTCCTCCAAGCCTTGCACGTAAATACCTCTCATATCTCTGCTCCACCTCACACGCTCTTCCCTCCCAACTTGTATTTACCACATTCAACGCCGTGAAGGTGTGTTAGAGATTATACAAATTTCGCGGATTTGACTGCTCACCCGCCACTATTGAAACCTTTTTTTACTGTTGTACTTAGAATGCCGACAAGACTTGCATGCTCAGTCATGACCCCTTTTTGTATTATTCGTCAAAGTGTTGCATTGAGCAAATATTTCTGGATGTCTTCTCAAGAATATCCATGCGACCACTATTTTTAAAGAAAATAGCGTTACCTATTGCGGTAAACTATTAAGGCCTTACTTCAAATGTAACTGTTTCTTCTGGTTGCTCATAAATCTTGACAGGTACAAAATATGGCGAAGATTTAGTGGTTATAAAGTTTTTGCGTATATGAACTTGTCGCTACAGATTCACTTTCTCTTTTGACCGGGCAGCAGTGACCAGTCATGTGCATAGTAACACAAGATTTCCGAGTAGCAGAAACCACATTAATACAACATTGGCATATGAACGCACAGCTCCATACCAATAAATTACAATACCACATTCCCCGAAAAGACATTTTTTCAATAGCATTGCAATGTCTCGAATTGACAAAAAATATATTAAAGGTGTAGTACACTGCTTAAGTAAAAAAGTGCAGGGCACTGTTACTTTTATTACAAATGCAGAATCTTTAAATATTAATGACAATTTTTTTAATAGTGGCGTCGCAATGTTAATAATTTTCAATAAACATTTACGTTATGCGTTTTTATAGTTTTAAATAAAGGTAATTTATGCACCACAAGCTCGACTTCGTTGCTTTCTTCTTTTGTTTTTCGTGTATTTTTAAAAATGACATTTACAGTTAGAAAATAGCGTACCTTCATTTTCTTTGAGAACCGATAGTCATCAGAGAATAGGTTATGCTGGTTGAAAACCCTCCTTGTATGAGTGCTCCCATGGTTCCCTAGGTTCCTCGTCTTCATAATGCCATGCATGGTTCTGAATAAAAAGACACAAGAGGTGACGAGATTGATTGTTGTATGCTTGCGATTCTAGTGACAGAAACTTGTGGAGCTGATATCATACCTTCATGAAAATGTTTGGTTAACGAGAGACTCAGGTAAATTCCACTTCGTCATGGTTTTACACGTATTGCTGGAGCCGAGTTACTGCCTCACACTGAATTATGCCATGACATGTCATATGGGTATTTCGAAAGGGAATGTCAATGTGTAATTCACATATTCGTTGAACAGATTCTTCACATATCGTCTTTTTCTATTGTCTTTTTTGTAGTAGCACTGTTGCATGACTTTACTGCTACTGCTTTGCTGAATACCCGGACAAAAACCGACGCTGTTTTCGTTCCAGTCCACTTTGTGCCCCCGGGGAGCTACCACGATAATTACTCTTTTTGGTATTATACTAAGGACGAGACGCGTGCTGCCATGTGGCGAGAAAATTAACAGTTAGCGAGTTCTGCCCGAAGCCTTTTGTTGTTCAAACAGCAAGCTTCCGTGCGAGAACACAAACAAATTCTTCTTATGTAACACAGTGCCAGTAAGTATCTCATGAGTCTCTACTTAGTCCTCTAGTTTTAAATGCAGAGCATTTCTTTAACTGACGATGTCACCCGGCGTTTCGGCGTTGGCGTACCTCGGCGTCCGCAACAGCCGTTCCAGGTGCGCCCTCTCCGCCACTCCTCCTCTCCCGCATCACGCTACCCTCCTCGCTCTCAACAACAGGTCCGCACCCCTCCCTCTACACTATATAAAAATATAATACTTACCGGCGCCTGGTTTCGATCCCACGACCCTGCGGGCGGAACGCAAGGTACATGGTGCTCAACCCACTGCGCCACAAAGTCGACACAGAACGGAAGGCTACGAACGCTCCTTATATCCTTGACTCATTCAAACTACGTCAAGAAGCTGCTGATACAACGCATTCACTACCTGTGGGCGGAACGCGAGGTACATGGTGCTCTTCCCACTGCGCCACAAAACCGACACAGAATGAAAGGCTACGAACGCGCCTTATATCCTTGACTCATTCAAACTACGTCAAGAAGCTGCTGATACAACGCATTCACTACCACCAACTCCCCAACACTAACGTTACGCAATACACCCAGCCCCTATGCGACGCATTTACTCGAGTTCCCCTCGCGGGGAGATGGGCCCTTTTCTTCTTTAGATGCAAAGCATCTCTTGCTCTCGGCTCCGTCGTCCGTCGTCCGTCGTCCTTCCATCCACCAGCCCAGGAAGGCACCGGCAACTCTGCCGCTCCTGGAGCCCTTTAATGGGAAGCGTGCTCGTCTCGTGCCGGCCCAGGAAGACACCGCCACACTCTCGCTCCAGCATCACATTGTCGGGGCTATGTCCCCCCCTTGTTTTGGCGCCGTCCACACCCCCACAGCGCATGCTCGACTCATTTCGGGCCGGCCCAGGAAGACACCGGTAACACTGTCGCACCAGGAGCCATTAAAGGGTAAGACACCGCCGGGCATTCAGCAAGCCGAGCATGCGCAGTTGAGATGTGGACGGCGCAACAACGACAAGGGAGGGGAGGGACAAAGCCCCATCGCATCTAATAAAATTACACCATAGGGTAAGACACCACCGGGCATTCAGCAAGCCGAATGCAATGGCATCAGTGGGGGTGTGGACGGCGCAACAACGACCAGGGAGGGGAGGGACAAAGCCCCATCGCATCTAATAAAATAACACCATCTTCACGTAGGGGAACCCTGATTAGTTTGCGAAACAGCCATGGGCTCAACGTAATTTCCCATTTCGTAGTTCCGGTAAGTGAAAAGTGTGGTTAGTTGTAGTGTAGGTAGTTACCATGGAAACCAAACTGTCAATATAACGGTAGCTACGTACCTCAACCTAACAGAAACGATGAACTGAAAACTAATGGGCACTTCAATCGCTCCCATTGCTTATTTGCATACTACTAAAGGTTCCCCTATGGGAAGATGGTGTGTAATGTTTTTTATTATCTAGGTAAAGACTTTTTTGACGATAGATGTTGCAAAAAACAATGGTGTTTGTGGTTGGTATCGCCTCCTAAAGCTTTTACTTATTTTCCTTTCTTCACCAAGTCGCAGCACTGCAGAAAGTCATTTCCGTAACCTGGGGCGAAGCACCGTCGAAGCCTCCCGGAAATTTGTGCCCTTCTGTTGCGGTGCCTTACGTTTTCTGCCCCGAAAAGGGAAGAAAAGTTGCCCAGTGGAAACATAAATACCAGCACAACTTTGGCCAGTGGATACTACTACCTTCGTCTCAGCAATTCGAACAAAAACTATCTCAGATGCCCACGGAAGCCAATGAAGTACAATGGAGATTTCTTCAAGAAGCTGGCCAGTTATTCCAAACCATGCGTAAAAGGCGCTTTAATCTGAAGCACCTTCTCGCTCGCAGACATTAAAAATTTTGAAAAGTACAATAACGGGCCTACCTCTCCCAGAGCAGTAGCTGGCTGCCTCTTTTTTTTAGCATCACGAGTGGCATGATACAGGCAATGCTACACCCTCTGGTATTGGGATCCCACAAGGTAAAAAAAAAGATGTGACTTATTTACGTGACTACACACAAATGACACAGTAACCTTGGCGGTTTTTTCACAAGCATACAGAGTGTTCATGTCTTAGGTACTAAAACTTGTCAGTTTCGATGGAGGGCAGTTTGGGAATATTACATCCTCGCGAAAGCACCTAAAACAGCATGGGCATTGACAGGCAGTGTGCAGTTGTGAAAGACCGCTGTACGCTGTGTGTGACAAATAAATTGTGAAAATGCGTTCCTCGCGATTCGAATTTTCTTTTCAAACCGTGACATCTCTAACTACCACCTTATTGCAAAACAGAAGAAAGGTTTTGTGAAGGAGCGATATTTGGGAACATTTCAAATATTCATGCAATGGACATGCATCGAATCTAATGAAAATAAAAACTAATGTTTGATACTCTTGCAATCGTTTCACCTTTCAATAATGCTATCTATTTTAACACATCAATTTGCGTGGTGCATAGAGCGTGTGTATACGTTATATGGTACAGTGCATAAGCAGTACCGCCACAAATTCTGATTTCAAGCATCTTCACCTTACAAGTGGCTGCTGGTCAAACCTTCGTACACATTTACTGCAGACAGTTTTGCTGCCCACTGAGGAATAATGCACAATTCACGCAATGATTACTGTTTTTGCCGACGCGAACAACGGGCATTTAGAAGCATTCTAAGTGACAAACAGCCAAGCCCACACGACCATTCTTACATCGTGAGGCACACCTCCTGTCCCGTAGCCTGTGTGCAGCGTTGTTCGAATCCTTCAAAATATTATCTTCGGGTAAACAGGTTAGTAAGCCCACTTGACTGGTTGCTTGAATGCTTTTTTACCTCAAGAAATCATTGAGCACGGTGGTTTCATTTACTATGTCCAAGTTGTAAAAGATGAGGGGTGCTGAGTCTTGTCACACGCTAGTTATTCAATGAGCGCACATAAGGGCTTAGTGTTTCTGCGCTACTCCTACCGCACACTTATCGACTCTAAATTATCGGGAATATTCTTCTTATTTCCATCAATGTTCTCCCTTACGACTCACGCAGTAAATATGACAAGGGCAATGCGGTTGTGACAGCTCGCTCGAAGGGCGTTCCTTTGAAGGATGCACCAGCTGTTGACCATCTAGGCGCAATTTGTCATAGTCCAAAAAAAATTACTATCCCTTTCTAAAGAAAGTGCATAGACGCGCGAACGCGCTATAACATCCAAACTGCGTACAGAGCGTGTCAAACACTTTACTAAAACAGCGACCAACCTGCGCTGAAAGTGCGTCCCATCGATTGTCAAAGGCCCAAATCGAAAACGAGGAATAGACCCATGGGACAATTCATCACGCGCTTAATGAATGAGTTTGCGAACGATATAAACGCCTGCTCATAGGTGGAGTATAAAATGAAGGTATAATATTCTACTTCTTCAAAATCGATGCGAGTATTGTCTTACGGAAAACCGCTCCTTTTTCGTGAAATTCAAGAAACCGTTCTTAGTTAACCCGCCTTATGTTCACGGATTCCGTCGACCAACCATTCCATCATGAATCGGTTTATTCCTTCAACGGACGCCATTTGGCCGAATAGGAAAGCTTGCGCTTTTTGAATGCTAGAAAACTGCTGCTTAAGGGCGCATATTTGCGATAACGCATGCAGCCCCTCTAAGGACGGTAATTTATTCGGAATGATAAATGTCATCTCCATCGAAGAAACTTTGCGGCGCTCGCTTTGGTGTCACTAAATATCTCGGCTTGAATTGTATCAACACGTTTTCCTGTTCGTCATTTCTTTCGACGCTCTAGTATCACAATAAAGAGTTTCCAGGTAATGCGTAGTTGCAGTTTGCTAAAACTTGTAATTTGCACACTTTTAGATGGGAAGCTTCTCATGGTCGGGGCTATGCCCCTCCCTTGTCGTCGTTGTTGCGCTGTCCACACCCCCACTACGCATGCTCGGCTTGCTGAACGCCCGGTGGTGTCTTACCCTTCAATGGCGCCTGGAGCGACAGTGTTGCCTGTGTCTTCCTGGGCCGGCACGAGACGAGCACGCTTCACGCGCCTTCGACGTTTCATCGTCGTAGGCAGCGGAGTGCGTCTTTGAGTCTCCGCGGGCCGTGATTACAAGCAGCCCACAACCTCCGGGGAACGTGCATCGACCTGATATTCAGCAGCTTTAGGGTTCATCCACTACAACAGTTCTTGACTTTAGATTTCACAGACCATAAGGCGGTCATAATCAAAGCGAAACACCAACCGCAGCTCGACGTCACCTACGTTGAACCTGATGATGATAATGCTTAAAGACAAACGCATACCACTTACAACGTCTCTCTCACTCTCCCTCTTTAATGCATCTCCACTCTAACACCCCCCCCCCCTCCAATAAAATTACACCATCTTCCCGTAGGGGAACCCTGAGTTGTATGCGAAACAGCCATGGGGTCAACGAAATTTCCCATTTCGTAGTTCCGGTAATTGAAAAAGGTGGTAGTTACCATTGAAACCAAACGGTAAATATAACGGTAGCTACGTACCTCAACCTCACGGAACCGACGAACTGAAAACTAATGGGCACATGAACCGACCCCATGGCTGCTGCGCATACTACTCAGGGTTCCCCTATGTGAAGATGGTGTAATTTTTTGTTCTTTGTACGTTTTTCCGGTACAAGTTACACAGAATGGCATAGAGTGCCGATGAATGAGTAATATTAGAGCCAGCCAGATTTTGTTTTCTCTGAGCGAAGACGTCTATTTCTGAACAATTGTTTTCTTTCTTTCAGATGTTTGTAAAACACTAAATAATTGCGTTTACTAAATTGCTTCGGTCCTCCATGGTCGCAAGAAAAATTCAATCACTAGCGGGCGTTTGGACTACGAATAGCGAAACCAGGACCCACTAAATACAAGCTTGTGAATAGTAAAATGAAGGGATGTACCCTCAGAGCAGCGATGAAAATCCAGGCAACATAAGCGTTCCGCAAGGTAATGAAAACAATTGAACCAAGACGTTACAACTGCATCTGCAATATGTTTCTGGGTATTGCTTGTTTGTTGGTGTTTTTTCATCACACATACGTTTATGCCGCATATTATGGGGAGGAAGGAAGGAATAACGGTAAAGGAAAGGCAGGAATGTTCAACCAGGCTGTGGCCTAGTTTGCTATCCTATACGTGGGGAAGGGGAACAAAGGGGAAAAAAGATGAAAACAGTAGAAGAAGGGGACGGTAAGGACAGAGCTATAGAGGTGGGGCCAGCGTTACTGCACTATAGGCGATAGAGTTCATTGTCTTCGTAGAGAGTAGTCTTTTCCATAGAGTCTGCTGTGCAAGTTCGTTGGTTTTAGGAAGCACAGGAGCGCTCTTGTAGCCTTGTGCGTAGATGACGGTGGAGGCCAGTGGCCCAGAATTTTCTCCTCAGAGAACGGCCGCTGAGAATCCAGATTCCGTAAAGTTGACGAGAGTTGCCTTCTGCCGATAAAAAACGTGGACACTCGCATAGAAGATGGCGTATGGTCTCCGGTGTGTCACAGACTTCACACGCCTCATTGTCTGTCATTCCAATCAAATGGGAGTAGGCATTTCTGAAGGCGACTCCAAGCCAGAGACGGCAAAGAATGGTTGCATCAGTCCGTGGGAGGCCTAATGGAAGAGGACGCTAAAGATGCGGGTCCAGGGCGTGAATACGAGAGCTCGTGAACTCTTGGGTAGTCCATTTGGCTATCGTGGTTTCCCGGGCCAGACTGCGGAGAGTCCTAGCGGCTTCCGTCCTGGATAATGGAATAGATATGGTCTCCGACTTCTGCAGCGCCAAGCGGGCGGCAGCATCCGCACTTTTATTGCCGACAATGCCGCAGTGACTGGGAAGCCACTGGAGAGCAATGTCATGATCCGCTTGAGCAGCATGGTCATACAGTAGCTTTATCTCGGCCAGCAGCTGTTCATGGGGTCCACGGCACAGGGCCGAATGGAGCGTTTGCAACGCAGGCTTAGAGTCACAGAAGATCGCAAATCTTCCGCTTAAGGCTTGTGCGATTGTGTGAAGGGCGCAGTGGATGGCGGTATGTTCGGTAGCCGTGGAGGTGATGGCTTGGGCTATCTTGAATTCCGAGGTCATCGGCAATCGTGGTATAACCACGGCGCCAGCAAACCCAGAGGTTGTTACCGAGCATCGGTGTAAATATGGGTGCGGTCACTGTATTTCTCGTGTAAATAGAAGAGTGTTAGTGGCTGTTGCGGTATCGTCGGACAATCTCGCTTCTTCGTTAACCCTGGAATAGTAAGGCATGGTCGTGGCTGTAGCGTACACCAAAGTGGGAGCAGCGGCCTCGTTGCAGGCGTAAAATTGGATGGCAGGCTAGTGATGAGGGCAGCTACAACCTTTGCGAAAGATGCATTGGGGCGTTCCGATGGCATATTCGCAAGTTGATGATTAAGCAGTCTGGTTAAGTGCCTCAAATGCGCCCAGAGGGTACCAATTGTCATGTAGGTGGACAAAGGGTGATCACGGGCCACAGCAATGTTGCAGCTGTTGACAGAGCACCGTGTAGGCCAAGGCAAGTTCGGAGGGTCTGCGCTTGTAGGAACATTTACATATGGGCAGAGGAGTCACACGACGGCACGTGGGCGCGCGCCTGCAAAAGGGTGCAGACTTCACTTCCTATCTGCACACCAAGGGGTTGTAGGTGTCTACCAGCAATGCGCAGTGCTTGCGTTTTCCACGGAAGCCCATGTATGCATACTCTTAGTGAATTAATGGCGAAAGGGTCTCTTATGTGAAATGACACAAGTTTCTCGGCGTGAATGTCGATTGTGACTTTTCTTGGAGCCCCCACGTACGTTGTATGAATAATCGGCTGAGTGCAGTAACCAATATTCTACAGTTCATTGTCGGCAAGACGTTGGGAACGCCTATGAAATCAATGTTGCAGCTATATAATGCACTATTCTTGGGCTCCCTAGGGTACAGCCTGCATGTACTTTCAGGTACATGCCGCACGAATGTTAGGCGTATTTCTATATCCTTCAGGTTGCTAATTCTGGCTTCGGTTACCTCACGCTTTATTTCCAACATCTGTCTATCGATGACTAAGATGTGCGTACTCCACTTGGGGAGAATGATATACGAGCATGCTGTGCATCCAGACAGGATTTTTAACAGCGCCCTCAAACTCCACCATATTAGTTCATGCATTCTTCGCTACTACAAATATAGCTGCACTGGATGTTTGGCGGAATCCTGAATTAGCACAACAATGGGTGTAGATGGGGCTTGAGGGGTTAAAACCCAGAAAACGAAATAGTTGATAGCTTGATGCAGAGAAGATTCAATGCCTCAAGGTAGAATGGAAATATTAATTATAGAGCCGTCCTAGATTGCACAATGTTACTTCGATAAAAAATACCACCAAGACTATGATTGAGAAGAACGATAACGTCAAAACTTCAAGGGGCTAGTCCCCAAGCCGCCTATTTTCAGCGGTATAAAAGTCATCTACAAAAGTATGAGCTACGGCATGAACGACATACTAAATTCCCAAAAATGACGGAAAAGTCGTATTCGCTTACCAGTAATTACATAAATATAATGAAAAACGGCTATTCAACAAGCTATTCAATAACGGCTACTAGGGTATTTTTTTCTCGGTCATGTCATCAATCATTTTGGAGCAAAGACAAATCCCGCTGACTTACTTTTTTCTCCTGAAACACTTTGAATATTACGCGGAGCAGCCGTTAAATCAGAATCGATGTATCGATGTTTGAAGGATATTTACATAAACTCTTGAGTACATGCACAGGGATATCGTGCCTGAACAGGCTTTCACAACGGGAGTACGAAGTGTCCTGTCATTAGGGACAAAACACTGAGAGAGTTATTTTTTTACAGGATGTGTATTAAGGGTAATAAGGAAGCTTCCCTGGGTAGGGTCAGGTCAAAGACAGTTTGAATGTTTTCAGCCACTATAGGGTTGCCGACGGCATGTTTTGGTAGTAGTAGTAGTAATAGTAGTAGTAGTAGTAGTAGCGCCACTGTAACATTCGGTTGAGGGTGATGGGGTAACGGAGGCCCAAATGCCCCCGCTACGTCCAGGGCTCCGGCCGTGACGGCTTCTTGGGTTGACAGGTGAGAGCTCACCGGAGCCTGCTCCCAGTGAGGGGAGGAGTCGCATAGGGAGTTCAAAAGTGGGTCCAGCGTGCGACATGAGGGCAGTGAGTGGGGGCAAATTGGTGTAGTGGGTGTGCACAAGGAGAGTGCGGTGTGGCAGGTGTGATTTTTAAGACCATTGTGCTGCTGCCTGCGGATTAAGTGAAGGGTGACGGGGAGGGGGACCTGCGGAGGATGCGAAACAGTTTTAGCATCGCGGCAAGCGCACGTTGACGCTAGGGTGGCGGGTTACCGGACCCGTCCTGGGCAGCGCGCGCGGTGAGGGCTAGATGGCCGCCCCTCAGCGGAACGAATGCTTCGGGCTCGGCGAGGTGCAGGCGACCGTCCCTTCGGAAACGAATCCGCCACATGCCTAGTCGGGTCCGTCACCCGCGGCCACAGCTGTAGGGCACGCTAGCCGCTATGCTAAAGCTAAAACACTCTGATGTTTAGTTTAGTTTAGGTTCTCTGTACGTGAGAAAGTTACAGTGGGACATTTACGGGATAGTCGTAACAGAAACGACGGGAACCCAGGATATCAAAGCTCGGTTACGCGCTCACGCAAGTGTGGCCCTGAGTCCACAGCAGCATCATGGCTTGGGAAGATTTTTGAGAGCTGCAAAGGAAATGACGCCCTTTATGTAATTCCGTGTAGCAGTTTGGCAGTCAGATAGAATATCAGGGAAGTACGTAATTGAGTAAGGGTAAGGGCAACGGCCGCTTCCTCCGCAGTTACTGAAGAAGTGACGACGATTGTTGCCGAGAATTTTTCAGCCATCACTTCAGTCGACGGTCGCACGCTGATCTTGGCGTCATTTACTCTGCCGTCTAGAAAGACCAGCGCGACGCTGAGCACCAGGGTTTCTTATCAGCGCTCTTTATTCCTCGCTCGCTATCTTTTCCGCTGTGTTATTTTGATTACGGTGTGCAGTGCGTGGCATGCCTGAAACCTCTGGGCATCGCCTGGGAACTTCCTTTCCTTTTCGCACAGGATGTTCTACCCCCTATAAGGTTAACTTCCAGGCACCAAAATTCGACAGTACTACCTGGGGCCAACGCGTTATGAAGCCGACGTCTATCCGATTGCGGCATTCCGATACGGTGGAAGAAGTTTGGAATTGGGAATTTGACTTAGTGCTCATGTTGCATAAAAAAGCATTGCCTTTTCACTGTCTTTTCTTAAAAATCAGTTTTTGTTCTTTCTTTTGTTCCTATTGAAGAGACTAGACAGGAATAAGAAGTTTTGAGAGGCTAATGCGTCCGCTTCGCAAAATTCATACAACTATAAATTTAAACAGAAAAATTTGTAGTTTAGTTCGTAGGCCATGAAACTTGAACGTGATGGCACGGGAATAGAACAGGTACCCACCAACCGCCCAGAAACCTGATGTTAAAGAAGCTGTGACGCGTGCAACTTCAGTTATCGCATCACAACACGGACAGACGAAAGCCAAGAAGGACACGCAGACACGCTGTAGCAGAGAACCCGGTCCATGTAATTCGTGTCCGAGGATAAAGGAACAAAAGCAAAGTAGGACACGCCAATGCGATGCAGCATTGAAGCAGAAAATACTTTCATGTCCTTCGCCTTCAAAGCGCGTGATGGGGCTTACGTACTGCAAGAAACGATTGCAGTAATTTTTCTCGGTTCAATGATTTCAGTAAACCTATAAAACCGTGCCGGACGATTGGTGCGTTCTGTACAGGCCCAATTACTTTCTATTCTATTACCTGTATAATCTTGGCTTTTGCAAATGTGCAGGGAATTCATTACCAAAGCAAAACCAGAAGGACCATGGGCGGAGCACACATGATCCTGAAACATGCAGACTTATTTGCACAAGCAGTGTTCACGGACTTTCGTCGTTTATTTTCTACGGCTCACATTCGCGAGTGGTATGAGATCAAAGCAACCTTAAGGGAAATAAGAAGCCTCCTTATAATCGGTTAAACTTCCCTTGTCTCACAAGTACAGACGTAAAGTAGTAAGCACTCTCCAAGCACGTCAAACGTTTGCCCTAAGAACGAAACAGCGAACTTTTTCATCTCAAGAAAATAGTTTTATGTACGCAGAAAGGACAGAAGATGGGGTATGAGTTATTTATTTCAAGTTATTCATTGTGCACCAAATTACGTACGGGTTTGCCAAGAGCTGTCCACTATACGGGCAACTCAATGTTGTTTTTGAGTTCACTTCGCTGACATTATTTCCATCGACGGTTTTCCGTCGACGCGTTTTCTGTCCACATAAAATACACGCAATATAGGTCAACTTATAGTGACCCACTAACTTCTGTCTAAAACGTAATGTAGGGGGATCACCTTCCAATACGTGGGGTAGTTTTTGAATAATTTTTAAAGCCCTACTTTTTATATTCATTCAACTCTTACGTTGGATGACAAAGTGAACCTCCAGAATTTTGGCCTATGCATAGCCTCCTGTGTTTCCCATTATTAGCGAACTGTTTTCTTGAAAACTTGATAATACGATGTTTTCAATACTGGAAAGTGTATATCTTGTAAGATAAGTTTTTATTCACTCGCGACTGCAATTAAGAGTTGTTTGAGGTTGGGGCTATGTAGTAGCAACTGTAAAGCAGTGCCGCGCACAGCCTGCGTTAGCACGTTAACTTTCTGCACGTGGTTTGACGTGCGTTCTAGTCGACGTCATAGTACGAAAGAAGAACATGTCTGTTCTGGCTACAAATCACGTGCAAAGTACCCTCCTGTCTTATCGTTTATTTCAGCACAATCAAATTGGTAAGAAAAGGAAGCGTAACTGGTTCAAAATGTCTTAGATAAATTGCATCACATTACAGAAGAGCAGCATTTTACCCCGTCATAACGCCGAATCCACTATGCCGGGAAGTTATTACTGTCGGTAGTAACAAAAGTGAAAACCCGTGGGGCATCTGCCATTAAAGTAACCAGCGTTGAAAGGGAAAATTTAGCGTATTCACTGTATACGTACACAGGCTGTCCCACAGTTTTTAGGAAATATTCGCATGGTGAAATGTGTTTCTTGCCCCAAACAAACATAACAGAATGTACAGGATTACATAAATCTATCGGCCAAGCCTGGTTGCCACTAATATTACAGAAAGTGCCTTGTGGTAGGCATATAAGTGTCGTTCATAGCCTTCCACTACATGTGTTGTAGAAAACCATTCTTAGGCCAGGCCATTCGATGCCTAAACGACCGGCTCGGGGGTCATAAAAACAACGTAAAAAACAATCAGGTCGTTAGCTGGCGGTACCCTGCGAGAGATGTGGCTTCAGTCCTCTGTCGAATAGAGGTATACTTGTGGCCAATCACAAATGACAACTGCCGCACAAAACAAGCCCAGACGATTGAAAATACGGAGGCCGATATCCAGAATATTTGCAGCCAGTAGTATGGAAAAAAATCTCGACTTTCTGCATCGAATATTATGAGATCATGATCAGATACAGTTAGTATGTTAGTCAAACGCAATGCACGTAGGGAGCCTATTTAAATGGACTTGTAAGACAGCTAGAGAAGTTGGTCCTTCTGTCTTCCTGCTTGTCTTGTCAGTGCTATGCGTCTTGCTTGTGTCCTACGTCGAGTGCGAGCCGTGTCAGCGTCTGCTCCCGGTGCTGGCGAACTTTTTCCGAGTCGAACTTGTGACGACCGAATGAATTGCCGCAAAATTTGCGGGTGCATCTGCAGGGAAAAGATGGTTCGTTGACCTGAAAAAAACGAAGTAAAATGAAAGGTTGGTTCATTCGAGAGGTTGTCTTGTTAGAGTAACACTGAAACCACCATCACTAAAATAAGCTGTATAGTGAGGAATATATAGAACAGGCGTGCAACACCCAGTCTAGGTTTCCGCACAGAACTCATGACGTATCATGGGGAGCTCGTTGCGATTGGCTCAGGCCGGCAAAATTCACACAAAATAACTCCGGCGCGAAAAGCTACGAAGACGCGCGAAAACAACGGGGTGAGCACTGACTTCCAAATGAATTTATTATGAAGAAACACGAACTCAAAAACAACAAAATTAACGCCAGAACGACAGAAATAAATAGAAGACAACAGCCAAAAACAGAGCTATATAAACTACAAAAAACACCATGACCCCAACAAGCATTCAAGCACTTGGCGCATTCGATGAATATACCCGGTTATGTTGTATCCGATGTACACCACGTGTTAGGAAGAAAATCATTCTCTTTATGACAACGCGATATACGCCCTGCTCACATGCGTGATTCTCGATACCATGCGAAATGTCTGCCAAAAGTTATCAGGTTGTGTTATTTGCTGATTAAACAGCCAGACAATTTGGGCAGACAGTTTTCATCGTATGGGGAATGGAAGGCGGCTGGGTCAGCTCACCTTGCATTGATAATTATCAACCAGCGCAAACTAAACGGAACAAGAGAGGAGTACACACCACAAGCGCTCGTGTTGTGTACTCCTCTCTCGTGCCGTTTAATTTTCGTTGCATAATCATTATGAATGTATACCAACCAGCACAGTTTTTGACCTTGTGACATCTTCCATTGGCTTGGTGACTTGAGAAACGGCAATTTTCCGGAATACATGAATTTGGGCACGCGAACAATCGTTGTCAAAAGTGGTGGTTCTTGTATATATTCTTTTTTCGGTTATGAATAGGCTTCAGTGTTTAGGGCGCTCTTCGCACCTTCTGTGCGTCGAATATTTCCTGCGTTTGTCGTCTGTAAGTTTACACGCTCTTCCTTCGAGTATGACACACGCTGCTGTTGATGACCAATAGCTCAAGATATGCAAGTTGCCTCAACGTAATGCCATTAAAAGCGATAACGCCACTTGTTATAAAATTGACAACTAAACCTTCGTACGGCAATACAAAGAGCTGTGGATACATTGCGTAAGGTAACAAAACTTTTGCACGAAGAAATTTAGGATACGACCCGTATGAGGGCCGAGATGTCTTTTGTCGAAAAGTGTAAACGTTCATGGTAGGGGTCTAAATTTTAATTGTTTTCAAAGTAACATTCCAATCACGATAGAGTCCCCAGTTGTTCTAGGAGGCCATCAAAAGAGCTGGTTGGCGTGCATAGCCTGGTGGTGAATTTTGAACTCAGTGAACGGAACATTTCGGGTTTCACTGAAACACAGCATGCATGGTAGGCTTTGAAAAACCATCTGTTGTCAGTAGGTACTAGCGGCTTTGTAAACCATTTGTAGTACCAAACACAACATCAACCCACACAACATTGCTAGCGGAGTCTTTTCGAATTTTACCATGTTTTGTCTCCCCATTACATGTCCCATTATGTTGTCGACCACCGAAAAATGTGGCCGCGCATCTGCTAACTTCGCTGCAAATGCCATCGAAAGACGACCGTGCCAACCTGCCGCCCCTTTGCCCACCCGTCTCAGTAAGTTTCATTTGACTGGAACCTTTCGTTCCTTTAGGATTTCTTGCAATGCCACCGCATGCACAAGAAGCAAGGACGAGCGCTTTTGGTATTTTTGGGTCACAACACAACCTTCAATGCGTATTTTTTTTTCGTTTCTCAAAAATCAAGCAGCCCGGTACATTTAATTAACAGAACATTCAACCAAACATTGTAATACCACGCATGTAGTGATGTTTTTCCTCCAATGTGACGAATGTTTTCTTTTTGCTGTTTGCTGAACAATGTTGACAAGCGTGTAGTGTGCTTTCAGATTTCCGGGTTTGGAAACGCTTTGCCAAAATGAACACCTCCATCAAGTAGTCTCTCCACTCCGGCCGCATGGCTGAATTGAGGGCTAGACCGGCACACCTACTGAGACATCAAAATCTTCAGGTTTGAGTAGCCCAAAAAAGACTACAGTCTTTAAAATGCTTTCTTGCTCAGTTGCCTGTGTGTCGTAATTAGAAAGGCTTGGCTTATACGCTTGAAAGTTTGTTCCCTAGGGACTTGTCAACGCCGTCTCGGCTGGCGTCACCTTCTGCGCACTACATCAGCCTTTCGTTCGCTCGCTCTGTGTTTCCGAATCCACAGAGCAAATTTTTTCCAAAATGTCCCTATTACTGCCCGCGCAAAACAATTGTTCTTTAAAAAGGCATGATTTTTTTCCTAGATATATAACACTCCTGGGTTTACGAAAGTGCCAGATTCAAATAATCCACCATTTCATCTCAGCATTCTTCTGACCTCACTCCGGCTTTTTACACCACTCTCGCCTTGGCACATTTTCAGGCTGACTGATTGATTGATTATTGCCTTGAACGCGCCTACGCTACACAGGTGATGCCAGGCTGTGCCAGGCTACACAGACTACACAGGATTAATTTTGGCCACCTGGGGATCTGTACGCGCGCTGAAATCTGGAACACGCCGGAGCATTCGGCTTTCGCCTCAATCGGGAAAGCTCTTCCCTTGGTGCGAAATAAAATACGCGAGCTTGTGCTCAGCAGCACAACGTCTTAGTCACTGCGCCACCGCGGGGGTGACTATTTTGGACGAAGTAATAATCCGGCCACCAGCGCCCCCCCCCCCCCTTCTCTCATAGCTCAATGATTGTCACGGCTGTAGAACTTTACCTATGAAACGGAATCTTAGCGCAGTATGAACGAAGCCCGAAAGTATCTTCCAGTGCTGGAGCAATGCGCCACGCTTTTCTCCGAGATGAGAAGTATCATAACAACGACGAAGGGACACGCATCTGTCTACGGACATACTTGTCCTTCGAGCCACGGGTGCATAATTCACTCTTGACACCTGCATGCAAGGAAATGCTTCCCACCTTACGTATACGTGGTGCAGTTGGCTTACTTGGCAGGGTATCCCTGACCTACAGCACGAGCACCTGTTCGTGATGCAGCGACGCACACAGGAACATCCGCAATGCAGGCGAGACTGTTGTATTTTGGAGAGCGTTTCCTCCTCGCAGAAGTCAATATCCGCAACTCCACTGGCTCTCAGTAAGGCACCACGAAGCTCGGGCGGCACAGGCTGGATCGGACTCGCTGGTTCTTCCTCCCAGTCAGTGAGGCTCATCTCTGGAAAATCTGGAGCGCTTTGTGCACATTTCTGTAGAGGAATAAAATCATTCATGTTAACAAACACTGGTGCAACGGATAAACACCTCATCATAACTCCACTTACTTAAGCGGAGTTCTCATTGCATGCCTAAAATGTATGCCAGAAGATGAGAAGACGTGAAGCGTGTAGAAAGGACAGCTGATCTTGTTTTCTTTCAAAAATGATGCTTCGCGGAAATCGCCCTATATACATAATCTTTTGCAAGACTATCAGGGGAGGCAATTAAAGATCATCTGCATAAGGATAACCACGGTGTATCTGACGCACATACCGGTCTTCTATTGATATCCGTAACTAACATGGTTGTGCTATGAATGCACTTTGTTGGTTGGCACGTACTCGTCAATTGCACTGATTAGCATAACTGTGCGGTAATACAATGGTCATCGTTGGTTTCCCGGGGCCGAAGCTACTTTATGACGAATGACTCTGTGGGGCTAAATAACCTTGTTCCATCTACAAAACGACAGTTCCTATTAGTTCTATATGCCATGCGGGCGGGAATAGATGCACAACGTGCCGTCAACCGCCAGCCGACGTTTGCCATCAGTGCCGCCTTCGGGTACGCGTTACAAATCACCCCTTCTCTCCCATCTGTACCCTCTGCGGTAGTCTTCACCTCTCCGGATGCCCTGGCTGCACAAAGCGCTACGTAGAACCCATTATCTGCATGAAAGCTGGTTTTGAGAAGCCAGAGCGGTGATTAGGGAGCCAGTGCGAGGTACCTATCTGCCACAAGGCCGACGCCGAGAGGGACCGCCACCTTTATTGCCGGATGCGTAGCAGATCCAACAACAGAAGACCTAAATCTGAGAATGCGGGGATAATTCACTCAACCGCAGACACAAAACCAGTAATCTGGTCGCATCGGGTGTCTCCCAATGCTTTGACCACGACCACTCCTCCCAAACTTGCACCCCAAATATAACACGCCGTGCCAGGACTCAGGACTGCACATAACTCCTACAGCTCGTTTAACAACAAAACAAAGTTATATCATCAGTCCAATCCCGTCTTCAGGCATTGTAACTCTCTGATCAGAGTATTCTAATACCCAATACACGGCAAATAAGCCAGACTGTTGAAGAGCCACCAGTCTTACGCAACCTCTTGATTCTTGTCCATTTTATCCCATCTTCGTGCCCAAACCGGGGCCTTGAATAAAAAAAAATTCAGAACCTTATGTAAGACAACCATCTTTGGCAGGACATAACCTCCCTCCAAAATGGCACTACGCTTCCATTGAAAGGTAAGAGGCCGCTTCGGCTAAGACGCCAGTTTTCACGCCTCAGGGCCTAACTCAATTTTACGGGACCCATCAAGTTCTTGAACCCACACGCGGCCCTCAGAAAAATCACGAAATCATACTCCTACAATTACCCAGGGCACGAAGGCGTTAATTTTTTCCAACGCAGCATATTGCTCACTGCCAATTTTCCAAAGAATTACGTTCCCTGCAATACATACTTATGCACAGCGTACACAATCCAGTCGTACCAGCCGTCCCCACCGCTTTTTCCGCTGAGGTATGGCAGAAACCTGTAATCGACTGCAGGACCAGAGTATCCTGTTCTCATCGGCGAAGACGGCTAGGGCAACACATGGATTCCGAAATAGGGTTCCACTCTCACATTCATGGTCATAAAATTACTTCCCTCTCCTTCTCTCTCTTTCTCTAAATAAAAAACCATATCGAAGAAGCACTATTGCAAGGCTAAAGTTATAGCAAAAGCTGGCTTTGGGCAAACCCAACTATTTCTCCTGCTGCAAAGGTTGTAGCCATTGCGCCCCCACACGTGCGCTAGTGGCTAACTTTAATCTTTTCGTTACATGAACCCAAGACAATGTGAACAAATAAACGCGGATGCAAAAACACCCACACATGAGGTAACTCATGACAGCGTCATGTGCCGGATTAGGGCGGGGGCTATGGGGGCTTCAGCCCCAGGCCCCACAGCTTCCAGGGGCCGCAGCATCCGTGCCTTGCTCGACCATTTTTAAAAACAAATGTCGATTCGCATGCTTCCTTAAGTGGCTGGGTTGATGTCGATTCGCATGCTTCCTTAAGTGGCTGGGTTGCGATCCCGGTCGGCGGATAGACATCCGACGGCCGGGGCCACAACCTCAACTTTACACGGATGCTGACTAATCCGTGACATTTAGAGGCGAGCCGGCGCAGCCCCGAACCGTATGGTTGACCGCACTGACGTTTATTTCAATGCAACTTCTTCATTTTGCTCAGACATTTCTGGCAATGCTTCCCCGACTAAAAAAAAAAAATAGAAGCCCACACTAATGCGTAAGACTTGAAGGTAGCGAAGCTGTACGCAATTTTCCCGAGCATCATGATTGTTTAAGTCCTCAAATGCAGCCGATTTGCTTATTCTTCGCTACTGCAACGACCTTTAACCCATCTTTACTGCTATAATGGTGAAGAAGCAAATCGAAGAATCAGAACGAACGAACGGAACGCGCGCACTTAAACCAGGCGCCCACAGGTGCAACGTGTATCATATCACGTTTTCTCTGTCAAAGCAAGTGGCGTAATTCCTCTCCCCACAGTCACAGCCGAGTGACCAAGCCGTTTAAATCTCGGGAACTAACTCGCGGTCATAGCCGAGTGGGTAGGGCGACTGACTCCGTTTATCTGCCAGACCGATGTCCGAATCCTTCCTCTGCCAGACCAATGTCCGAATTCTGCCTGCGGCGGTGGTGTTTCTTTTTTTTTTTTTTTTTTCACTGTTATACCGAGTTTTTTGGAACGCCGTAATCAACGAATTCCTGGACAGCTTCGCTGTTTCAAGCTTTGTAGATAGCTGGACAGCGCCCCTGAACCCACTAGAAATAAAAGCTCCAAGCCCGGCTACGGTTTCTTTGGTAGAGGGCATTTCGGTACAGTCTTTTTTTATGACACAAACCCTTTAGTACATGGCCATTTCTGTCCACGTATATTTTCGCGCAAAAAGGGGTTCAGGTGTGACCATAATTGACGAATCTCCATAGAACACTCAGAACTTTTTAAACCCAAGGGTCATTCAATGTAATAATTGACACACGCTCGCAAATCTGCGCACCCCAGCCTTGGTAGCAATTTCAGAGTATAGCGCTTGACAAGGATGTTCTAAGCGATGATGACCTTGTCAATCTCGGCAGTGGGTTAGTGAAAGCGTGTAAGTGTGGCCTCGGGGACGTTGTTTGACTACCTGCAATATTGCAGTTTCCAAGACTGAAGCGCTGGCGGTCTGGTCAAAATTCTACAGCAAGAAAAATGTGTTTATCGTAAGGCTTCTATTGCTCAAATCTTATTATCTAACTATTTTTGTATCAAACTGCGAGACCGAAGACACCTTTTTTCAGAACTTTTTTTTTATTTAGACAACTGCTTCTGCTATACTATCTGCAAGAACATTGGTCTTTAGCCATCATGTGGATCGTAAGGAAACCGCTGAAAGACATTTATTTTGAAGAACGCATATGTGAATATGCGTGTGAAAAGCTATAACGTGCCATTTTATATTTTCTACTTGTTCATGTTGTATCTCAGTACTAGTTGGCCTCATTTGTTTGTTTTTGACCAATGTACTGTGCAAAGGAAGTTGTTCTTTGTTCCCACTTTTGTTACGAGTGACTGAGTAGGACGTGTTTGCGTTTCTTAAATGTACTGAATGTAAATATTTATTTCGATGTGAAGTCATCGTGGGCGATTAGTATGGCTTTATGAATATTGAAAGGCTGCGGTTATACATACGTTTTGTTTAATATTAGGCGTTTATAAGAAGGCCTAAAATGTTTCTTTCGAAGAAAATGCTCTCATGTTTTTTTGCCTGGCACGTGCGCCGTTGCGGTATTTCAGTTATTGTGTATTTTTGGTGAACTGGCGACCGAACCATACTGACGTGCGCATCAGGTTATAAGCGTTATATAATATTACGACGGAAACAAGAAAATCAGTTTCCGGAAACCTTTAACATAATGTTTCTTTTTTTTTTTCATTCATCAGTGAGAGTAACATGTGGGATTGGAAGATTTCAAGTCTTAATCCAATCGCATTATTGTCATCGTCGTCATTAGGGCGTAGCCACGGGCCCCAAAATTTCTTAATACGGCAGCGCAGTATCTTTAACGGAGAAGGCATTAAGAGTACGAAACCCGCACTGGTAACGCCACTTCCGTGGATGGCATCACTCGTAACTTCAGTGAACTGAAGCGGAAGTAAGTGCAGTGCTGCGGACACTGTTGCAGATGACGAATACAACAGAGAACGCTGAACGAACGTTTAGTACAGGTGTGCGTTCGTCTGTTGGTTTCGTGTAACTCAAAATAGACTCACTACCGTTTGTCGGTAGCTTTTTCTGTATCTCAAAAACAACAATAAAGTTATCATCGTGTAGTTGCCGAGAAATTATGAGCCTCAAATATATTCATCATTTATTATTATCTACCTTTACTTCTCGGATACTCTAGCTAAGCACACAGACCCAGATTCGAATCAGCAAGCGAAGATGACTTTAACGAGGACGTATTTTTCTACTGGTGTATTGCTGGTGTGTAATTAAATCACTCATCTGACATTACGCCACGTGGCACGCAGCACCCTGTGCGTTTCATCCAGCAGCCATGCACACGCCCTTATGCAAGCACGCCTTAACCCTTCCAGCGATTCCCGCGTGCATGTACGGAAAAGACACCAGTCATAAACGTAGCTCCAGGAGCCCTTCCGAAGAAGGCCACTCCGAGCCATTGAGCACTGACCATTCTTTTGTAGTCCACGGACGCGGGATTTTCGACCACCTTGGTTAATGAGTGCTTTGCACTAACAAAACGAGTGAGTGGCCTGGAAGCTCGTTATATTCTCTGAGCACGAGGACGCGGGTTCGATTCCCGGCCGCGGCGGCCGCGTTTCTGACGGAGGCGAAAAGCAAAAACGCCCCTTTGCACAAAATCTCGGCGACGTTAACGATACCAAGGTGGTCGAAATTATCCAAGAGCTCTCCACTACGGCGCAACTCATTGCCTGCGTTGCGTCGGCGCGTTAAAGCCGACAGTAAATCAATGAATCAATCGTTCTATTATCCCCTCCTCTCGTTTCATCCTCGTGTTAATCCTTCAGCGTACTGCCGCAATTTGCATAGACGTTATTGGCAGCTACGCGAGCATGTGTTCGTGACGAGGACTTTAAGCTTTCGCATTTGAGATTTCCGCGTGTTCTGTATTTAAGTAGAAGTGCAGCTTGCTGGGCCAGTTGGTACATATCGACGGAACGGAAGCCAGCGAAAATTGACGCAAAACTCGAGGAGAGACGAGACAACACAACGCTGGACTATCAAATGAAATTTAATAGAAGAAACCGACACACTCTGCGAACAACCAGGTCAACGCATGCGCTAACACATACGCATGAAACGAATGAAGATGCCATTGTTACTAACTACCTGTATACTTTCGTATGAACACCACTCAAGTTTCAAGGAAGCCGACTTCTTTATCGCCGAGGGGGATAGACGGGGCGCTAATGCAGTTGCCTTCCTGCTGTTGTCTTATGAAGAACACCTGCAGTTTTTCCCTCTCATTCTTAGTCCTGCCTTTTCCAAGGATTGTTACACTATAAAATAATGGTTCGCACTTGCACTGTCAACAGTTGAAGGCAAGGTGTCCAGCTTCTTGAGAACCAACTAACGCTCAATGCTCCTTCAGCCGCTCATTGACACATCGGAAGGTTTGCGTGATTTAAACCTTCCCACACCTCAGCGGAATTTTATACATGACACTGTGCTCACACTTAAAGATTTTCTTGGCATGGTTTGTCTTACACGCACGTTTCTCTTTTCCCATAATTCCATTGCGCGCGCACAGTGTGGAGAGTTTACACGGCGCGGAAAAGACCGCTTGAACCCCGTGCCGCGAAGCAATTTCTTTATGTTGAGCGACACCTTATGTATATACGGCATTGCCTCAACCTTTCCTTTTTTCTTCTTTTTCATCTGGCCCCTGTCACCTTGGAATTTGCTTTTTAAGCTTTACGTGGAGGGACTCGGCGATAGACGTGAGCACTGTAGGCGGAAACCCGCTGCACTTAGCCTTTAAACCTGATGTTCAAGGCTTTCCTGTATTGCGTGGCCGCAGCTTTTTTCCAACGCGCTGCGGAAACTGTGGCTACGCCTCTTCTTACTAATTTTGAGCGGCTTGACTCGAACGGGAGCAACGCCTTCTTAGTTTTAGGAGAGTAAATCCAGCAAACTGGGCGGTCGTCTTTAAATGTTAGTGTTAAATGTAAAAACCGTAGGATTTTGTTTTCAGCCAGCTCAAAGGTAAAATTGAGAGAATCTGAGCACGTCTTAAAATGTGTTAAAATGTCTTCAGCTACCTGTTCCGTGCACTCAGAAGGTAAAAGCTTTAAAACAATTAAAAAATTACGAACGTAACAATATATGCCGAGCACTCTAGCATCATTAGCGGTGACCTCTCGAAGTTTTTTTTTTTTTTTCAAACTTCGACAGAAAAATGTTGCCCAGTAGAGGAGCCGCAGCAGAACCAATGCAGATACCTTTCTTTTGGATGGAAGTGCGGTCTCAAAACTGAACTACTGTCGAAGAGAGATACAAAGCCACCAGCTCAAGAAATGCTTCCACACTGACACCACTCTCATTCTGAAATTTCAACACGCCCGTTTCATCTATAAGTTCTCGAATGGCACAGAAAAGTTCGTCGTGGGGCAGAAAGCAGAACAGGTCTTCAATGTGATTTGACATAGCAGTAGTAGCACCAGGCAGTCAGTCCTCTTTGTCAATTGACATTCAAGACCTGTTCTACGTGTGCCCCACGACGAAATTTTCTGTGCCATTCATGAACTTATAGATGAAACGGGCGTGGTGAAATTTCGCAATGAGAGTGGTGTCAGTGTGGAAACATTTCTTGAGCTGGTGGCTTTGTATCTCTCTTCAACAGTAGTTCAGTTTTGAGACCGCACTTCTATCCAAAAGAAAGGTATCTGCATTGGTTCTGCTGCGGCTTCTCTACTGGGCAACATTTTTCTGTCGAAGTTTGAAAAAAAACTTCAAGAGGTCACCGCTAATGATGCTAGAGTGCTCGGCATGTTTCGTTACGTTCGTGATTTTTTAATTGTTTTAGAGCTTTTACCTTTTGAGCGCCCGGAACAGGTGGCTGAAGACATTTTAACACATTTTAAGACGTGCTCAAGTTCTCTCAATTTTACCTTTGAACTGGCTGAGAACAAAACCCTAAGGTTTTTAGATTTAACACTAACATTTAAAGACGACAGCCCCGTTTGCTGGATTTACTCTCCTAGAACTAAGATGGCACTGCTCCCGTTCGAGTCAATCCGCTCGAAATTAGTAAACAGAGGCATAGCCACACTATGTTTCCGCAGCGCGTTAAAAAAAATCTTCGGCCACGCAATGCAGGAAAGCCTTCAACGTCAGGCTCAAAGGCTACATGTTGCGGGGTTTCCGCCTACAGTGTTCACGGCTATCGCTGAGCCCCTCCACGTAAAGCTTAAAAGGCAAATTCCAAGGTCGCAGGGGCCAGATGAAAAGAAGGAAAAAGGAAAGGTTGACGAGTCCCGTATATACGTAAGGTGTCGCACAACATAAAGAAAATTGCTTCGCGGCACGGGGTTCAAGCGGTCTTTCCCGCGCAGTGTAAACTCTCCAGACTGTGCGCGCGCACTGGAAATAGAGGAAAAGAGAATCGCGCGTGCAAGATAAACCATGCCATGAAATTTGTTAACTGTGAGCACAGTGTCATCTATACAATTCCGCTGTGGTGTGGGAAGGTTTATATCGGCCAAACCGGCCGATGTGTCAATGAGCGGCTGAAGGAGCGTTGCGCGTTAGTTCTCAAGGAGCTGGACACCTTGCCTTTCGCTGTCGACAGAGCAAGTGCGAACCATTATTATATAGTGTAAGCATCCTTGGAAAAGGCAGGACTAAGAATGAGAGGGAAATACTGGAGGCGTTCTTCATAAGACAACAGGTGGAAGGGAACTGCATCAGCGCACCGTCTATCACCCTCGGCGATAAAGAAATCGGCTTCCTCCAAACTTGAGTGGTGTTGATACGAAAGTATAGAGGTAAGTAGTAACAATAGCATTTTCATTCGTTTTACGCGTACGGGTTGCGCATGTGTTGACTTGGTTTTTCACAGAGTGTGTCGGTTTCTTCTATTAAATTTCAGTTGCTAGTCGAGCGTTTTGTTGTCTCGTCTCTCCTCGTGCTTTTCGCCCTTTTTCGCTGCTTTCCGTTCTGTAATAAGTGACAGGCGTATGCTCCACGAAAATTAGTCAAGGGCTGGTTTTCTTAAAAGCACGAGTGAATTGAAAATTATCATCGAATATCGATTCGGCGAAATGTGCTGCTAGAGTTGCGGTATTTTGCAGTCAATATTTGGTAGCCCCGAACTGAAAATATTGCTACCTGCCATGACCAAACGCCACCGCAACAAATTATCAAGGGGCAGGTTTCTTTCACTTTTTTCTACCAGGATAACATTCACGAATGAAACAAATCTTCTCTGGGGAAACTCCTTGCGATGCGATGAATCTGCGGGAGGGAAGCACTTTCCGTGAAATTAATGCCTCGACGTAAAATTGTGCCCACATTTTGAGAACGGAAACTCCGCTGGGACTTTTGCGGTGCAGAAATCATGTTATTTTTCGTAATAGCGGTAATATTTATCGGTCCCTTAAGAATCTTAAGTGATTTTAAAAGGAAAGCAAGTGTATATTGAACACTTCACTGCTGCATCGTGTTTGCGATGCCGTCACGTGCACTAGTCGTGCGGCGGGCTACCGGGTAATTCTTGTTTCATACCGATAACGTACAGAGTTAGCGATGTAGTGACCGCGTTTGTCTGCAGTTCTGGTGAACTGAGTTCAAATTCCATACGAACGCAAATCTGCTTTATGTATATTTTATTTACTTGTTTTCCTATTTATTTCCGTCTATTCACCAATTTTACATAAATAAAAATGCAAGGAGAGAAATAGGAAAGCAGCTTGACGGGTTTCTGCCCCACAATTAGCAGGGGATACTACGAGAGAAATAGTCCCCATACATTTTCCTAACATACGTTTAACATACACGCTATACTTTTTTACACCCTTTCTTGCACAAAACGGCGTAGTGTAAGGGGAAAAAGGGTGGGAGCCTATTAAACCTTTTTTTCTTGATCTCAACACCCTTTTCCTACCTCTACACCCTTTTTGTGTGAGAAAAGGGTGTTGACCAATGTCAACACCTTTGGTTTTCCTGAGGGTGTTGAAAGGGCGTGGAAAAGGGGTTCAGCTGTTCATTGAAGAAGACCATGCATGCCTGTATAATTGGACTTTAAAGAACAAGACATCCCGTCATGCCCTCGTCTACTCATTATAAATGCTCAAAAGTAAAAACATTGTTCGTCTGCAATGATCGCTTGTTTCCATATACAGTGCGCCCCATTCCCCAAGTTTAGCGTTGGCACCTGAAATATCTATTTTAACCTGTAATATAAAAAAAGACTATAGTTGTGTGGTGGGAAGGGTGTTGACCAACTGCAACACGCTTGGCTTTCTGTAGGGTGTTGAGACGGTGAGAAATAGGTGTTCCGTCGCAAAAAAAAGAACCGAGGATCTGCGGGTTAACTTAGTTTCTTCCGGTGTTGCTAAGTTTTGCTACGTTTTCTAGTCTTTGCGATATTTTTGCTAAGCTAGAATAAGCCCTAAGCAGTGAGGCCAAGTTTAATCGGATTTTACAAGGCTGTTTCAGTGTGTCCCCCACTCTGAGAGTGAACACAAGGGGGAAGCAAGCTAGGTCGGCCCCCAGCTATGCTGTTTCTCCAGCCCTGCACCACTATTGCAAGCTGCACCAATTTTTTTTTGCAATTTAGAATCCCAAATAACTAGAACATTTCAAATCGTGTAGTGAGAGGTGCGCATATGCTTGCGCCTTCTGTGATCACACTCGAACAGGCTCCAAAGGACGCTTCACTGTCATATCACCTAATCTGCGATAGTGCAGCTGTTACAGGGGGTGCAGTTCTTTTTCTGTTTTTTTTTTTTTTTGCTAACGTCGCTGAACCTAGCTGAAGCTTGAACAGCTTCACTTGCAATAAATTATGCCATTTTATATTGTGGCAAACATCGTGAGGTACAAAACACGCTCCGCTTGTAGAAAATGTTCTGTCCACCCGTGAATACAGACTGGGAATGGCAGACCCCTGGCAAACTTGGCTCTAAGCATGCCACCCGTTTTGCTTATACAGATTCTTCTTGGTTTCGTCGGTTTCAAGAACACGCTATGCAACCTCAGCAATCCACCGGTATTAACTACGAACGTGACATCTTGGCAAGATGCACCAACGTTCGACTCTCCGCCTATCGGCCACTTCGCTAGAGGTGTGACGTCAGCAGGGCCACCGGGTATGAAAGATCTGCGTCACTGCGTCTTCAGTGGGCATGGCTGACCGCTGACAAATTTGGCTCTAAGCATGACGAAGTGATTACGTGCTTTTAGTGGTTTTGCCGTGCCCTCAGCGCTGTTCTTTTCATTGCGTACGAGTGTTTTTCTGCATGAAATATATTGTTGTGTGGCAATGTTGAGGCAACCTTAGTCAAGATATCAAGAAATCTTTAGACATTTATTATAAAATCCGGGGAGTCAATGCATAATGATATATCCTACATGAAAGCCTTGCAATGCAAGCTTGATGCTTCGCTTTGCAGTGTAATGGCTAAACTAGAACAGATTGAAAAATGTGTAACCGGTTTGGAAACTTCCCTGACGCCTACAGCACCAATCGAACAACACTTGCAATCGGTCCATAAGTCTGTTATCTCGCAAAAGCGAAGAGTATTGAATCTGGAAGATTATAGCCGGCGGTCAAACTTGGTTGTTTTTGGTGTACCCGAGGCTAAACCAGAATCTGAAGATGGACTGAAAGAGAAGGTTATTGGAAACATTTTTGATCAGCAACTTGGCGTGAAGGTTGCATCCGTTGAGCGTGTCCGCAGATTGGGAAAACGTATCAAGGATACCGGAAGCAGTGAAAATGAAAGCGGTAGAGGCGAACGAAAAACTCAACCAGTAATGTTGTGCTTCGAAGACTTCAATGAGGAGATGGCTGTTATCAGTAATGTTCAGAAACTGAAAGGCTCGAACATTCACGTTCAGAACGATTATTCCAAAGAAGCTCTCCGCAAGCAAAAACAGCTCTGGGTATCGTAACACAAGGATAAGGATGAAGGTCTACATCCAAAACTTTATGGGTGATAAACTTAAAATTAATGACAAAACATACGTTTGGGATGATTGAACAAGTAGACGAGTTAAGCTCATTTCGTTCCTTGCGCAGTCGCAGCTGAAGTGACATGATCCCAGCAGTAGTTCTTATCGCATTACGCTCATTGCGTTGAATATGAATTCCCAAAGTGTAGTTAATAATGCCGAATCCCTGGTTGCGCAGAACCCCGACGTAGCAGTAGTAATTGAGACTTGGTTAAGCAGTGATATAACAGACGACTGCGTCTTTCCTTTATCGTTTTCGGTTTTCGGACGTGACCGTGAATCACGAGGCGGGGGTGTGGCTGTTTTGTTGAATAACCTGAAGGCTGTGTTTTTAAATCAGATAGAACACCACAAAAGCCTGCTTCTCAAGATAAACTTTTCTGGTTTCACTTTTATTCTATGTGCGCTGTACAGGCCTCCCAGTTTTGATTCTTGTTACTCGCGAAAGTTTCAAGGTCATGTTTTGTTTTCGCAAAACCAGGCTTCTGCTTGTTGGCGATATTGATCGTGTCAGGTCTGCAGACCGCTTTGATATTCGGTCTTACATTATGTTAAGGGCACAGGGTAAGGCGAAATTTTGAAAAAATGACTTTTTGTTTTTCTCCGCAATTAGGCAAGTTGAATTCCTTGTGCACATTTTCCATATTCACACTTGCCTTAAAAAGTCTTATTTCTCGCTAAAAAGCAGTTTTCCCGTAAGCAAGTAGTAAGTGCCCCCATCCTCTTAAGACTGTTCTTAGGGTTTATTGATATTTTTTTTCATAAAAAAACTTCCAGTTCCATATCAAAACGCTTTTATGAAACCAGCTGCATTAAGAAATCGCTTAGCAGCCATCGCATAGCTGATTTTTTAGCGAGGGCAATCCAAAGACCCGGTTGCACATTTTTTCCACATTTGACCTCCGAAGCTGCGCACAAAAAAACATCTTTTTTGGGCTTCACACTCTAATGATTGCAACATTGGATGCTGTTCTTTCATTAAATGATGATAGCAACGCATGAGCCAGCATTTTGAAATCATTCAGACCAAAACCTGGGTGCAACACCACCATCAAGTGGCTTAAAGAGGTTGACCACAAGCAAAATACTTTGTGAACAGATCTGTACGATAGTGCACAAAATTGTCAAGGAAGGACAGACGACCGGGTGAAAAGCAAAAAAGTGGCTTTGACAGTGATTATGAAGCTGGTGTTTTTAAATAAATGGCTCCAGTGGTGGTTTTGGCAAACAAAGTATTGTTTTTCACCTCTTTTTTTACTTTAAACTGAATTAACTCAAAACAGTGTTTTTTCTTACATAGGTACCATTATTTCCTGTATCTTCCAGGACAACGAGCTGATTTTTTTCCCTGTCATCTACATAACTTGTCACACCTGCTGTACTAGAATTGAAAATATGCACGTAATCGTTTTTTTGGTACACAACTTTTAATACTAAAATAATGCTTAAATTTAGGTACCAACGGACAAAACATTATAAAAAACAATTTTTTCAAGGATGTTCATAATTCTAGTACAGTTAAAAGAGCACAAAATTTGAAAGAAAATGATATATACGTTATGTAGATACCTTTATTAGATGCTGAGAAAAATGTACCTCAACTTGGCCAAAAATGCATGGGAAGTATAGGGCTTACCCTGTGCCCTTAACATATAATTTAAATCAGGTTGTTTTCGAGCCCACCAGAACTTGCGGAGAACTAGGTCCGTACGGAGAACTAGGTCCGTACTCGATCTCGTGTTGTTAGGAAGCTATTTCTCTGATTACTCATTACGCGTAAGTGCTGAGATTTCTGATCACGAGGTTGTAGTTTCCAATGTATTTCTAGAACTTAAAAAAAGTTCGGTTGGAGTTAAACATGAATATGTCAAAGACTAGTCCAGGGCGACGGACGGGTCTGTTTTAGATTACCTTGACATAGCTTACGAAAACTTTCAACGATGCCCGGCATTTATGGGAAATGTTTAAAGAGCATTGGAAATTTGGCCTAAAATCTTTTATACCTGATAACAAACAATGAACAAAGTGGTCACTCCATGGGTTAACCGGGCAATTATTTAATTAAAACGGCGAAATAAACATACAAAGAAGACTCGCACTCCCGATTGTGATGTCTTGAATAGATTAGTACCGGCCGCGGTGGATCAGTGGCTAAGGCATTGCGCTGCTGAGCAAGACGTCGCGGGTTCGATTCCCGGCCGCGGCGGCCGATTTTCTGATGGAGGCAAAATCCAAAAACGCCCGTGTGTACGAGATTTCGGCGCACGTTAAAGATACTCAGGTGGCTAAAATTAATTCGGAGACCTTCACTACGGCGCGCCTCATCACCTGCGTTGCGTCAGCGCGTTAAACCCTACAATCAATCAATTAAATAGGTTAGTGTCCTGACTTTTCAGAAGCCGCAAAGAAACGTTCTGTTTGCGAAAGTTTGCCGCAGTTCATTTCAAATGATACAGGAAAGTTTTCCAATCACATCCGCAGTGCACCTAAATCCGTTGATGAATTCTTCGTTGATAGCAAGATTGAAACATCTCTTCACTCCACTGCTAATGCTTTAGATTCCTTTTTTTCATTCTGTATTTTCAAACGATAAAAGGGATGAATTTTTTCTGGAGGCTCCTTCCGAACAGATCGCGCTTGTCTCTTGTGAGGAGTTTCTGAAATGCTTCTGGGATTAGACCCTAAGTGCACTTCTGGCCTGGATGACATCCCGAACGCCTTTCTGTGTCGCTATGCACAATCTTTAGCTCGGTTTTAAACAGTCATTTATCGTGAATCTTTTCGGACGTCCGTACTGCCCCATGATTGGCTTATGGCTAGAGTAGTTCCAGTTTTTAAAAATGGTGACCGCTTGCATATTCACAATTATCGACCAATTTATTTAACATGCTGTTATTGGAAGACCATAAAACACGATGTATCTAGCCATATCCTTAAAGTACTGGAAAAAATAAAACATTGATTCCTTTCCAACATGGTGTTAGGAAGGGATTTTCTACCGTTACGCAGCTAGTTACCGCCGTTCAGTTCTATTTATTTATTTATTTATTTATTTAAAATACCTTACAGGCCCCCTGTTCAGGGCATTGAGTAAGGGGGTAACAAAGGAAAGAGTTACAGATCATTCTTCACAAAATCACGAGTTAAAAAAACATCAGAAACAACTTATGACGACAAGGTTCGCAATGCACGTGCAAGTTCGAAAACGACAACAAGAAAAGGAAAAGCCAATATCATATCGCAAACACGTAAACTGCGCACAAACATTTCAAGTATACTGAACGCTAACACTATAGTAGGTAAACTGGAGAACAACCAAAGATACCCAAATATGAGAAGACGAAGTGCACCAACCAGTTTCTGCAGTCTCGAGTATGCACAACGGAAAGATAACAGGAAAAAACGCAGAGCATACTCGCGCGCGTAAAGAGACATTTCCAGCATGAAATGTTCGTACTCAGGCACAACGTGCGACACTGGCAAAAAAAAAGAAAGAAAAATAGAAAGCCCAAGCTAAGACAGATTGTTTTGGCCTTCCAGCAGAAAAAAATTGGAAGATTCAAAAAGGGATTCAGGACATGGCAGAAAAAAATGCGAAAACAGTGGTAAGACAGTAATTGACGGAAAGTATCGTCTGATACTGATGCGATGTTGTCTGGAAGATCATTCCACAAACGTATGGCGCGAGGAAGAGCAGATGAGTTGAACTAATCAGTTGAGCCATATAACCGCGTGAAACTGGGGTGATTATGCAACATACGTGAAGTAATAGAAGGAACATCAAGGTGAAGTGGGGTTTCTCTATTGCTGTATACGTATCTGTGAAAGAGGCAGAGAAGGGGAATGTCGTGGCGAGTGCTGAGCGGTTGAAGTGAAAGGTTGTGCTTAATTTGAGTTACGCTGTTGTGACAGTCATGATTGCGTGAAATGAAACGGGCCGCCCTATTCTGAATCGCTTCTAGCATATTAATTAAGTAGTTGAGGTGAGGGGACCATATAAAAACGGCAAATTCTAGCTGTGGGCGGACGAAGGTTTGATACGCTAGTTGATGGACGTGAGTTGGACAGCTATGTAAATTACGGTGAAGATATCCTAAAGATTTGGAAGCTTTTGCGCTTATGGTGGCAATGTGGTGAGACGAGGAGAGATTGGGAGTGAGATAGATTCCAAGGTACTTATAGGAAGATGCCTGTGACAGTGGGTGGTTATTGATAGTATAGCGATAGTTAGAAATGTTTTGCTTGCGCGTAAAGGAGATTAGTTTGCATTTTTCTTTATTCAGTTACATTAGCCATTTTTTACACCAGTCATTTATTTGAAGGTCCTTTTGCAGTGCTAAGTGGTTGTCGGGGGAGGATATAGGACGATATATTATGCAATCGTCTGCAAAAATTCGCATGCAGGATGAAACCTAACTTGGCAGATCATTTATATAGATTAAGAACAATAGAGGGGCCAGGACGCACCCTTGTGGTACGCCAGAAGTTACAGGGGAAAGCGAGGAGGGGGAATTGTTAATTACAGTAAACTGCTGTCGAAATAAAAGAAAGTTATAAAGCCAAGATAGGGTTAAAGAGTCCAATCGAAGGGCAGATAATTTAGAAATTAGACGAAAATGAGCTACATGATCGAAAACTTTGGAAAAACCAAGAAAAATACAGTCAGTCTGAAGGTTATTGTTCATGTTGGAGTGCAATTCTCTTGTTAGTTCTAGCAGCTGCGTTTCGCAAGAGAAACCTTTCCTAAATCCGTGTTGGTTGTGAAAGAAGAACTTATTAGATTCTAAGTGTCGGAAAACATGCGAAGCAATTATATGTTCAAGAATTTTGCAGAAGATACAAGTTAGAGAAATTCGACGGTAACTTTCGGGTGAATGCTTATTACCAGATTTAGTTCAGTCTTATATCACTCTGGGCAAATAGATGTTTTGTTTTTAGACTTAAGCAAAGCATTCTACAGGGTTCCTCATGGTAGCCGTCTTTTAAAACTTAAAGCAGCGGGGATACCTCTAACACTCGTAAATTGGGTTAATTCATATTTGAAAGATAAAACGCAACTTGTAGATATCGACGGTTGTTGTTCCTCTTCTCTAACAGTGACACCAGGTATACCCCAAGGAAGTGTGCTGGGGCCCCTGTTTTTTGTTGCATGCTAATGATTTAGTCTCTGTGGTTAGTGATACTGTGAATATTAGAATGTTCGCGGATGATATCATGATTTATACAGAAGTGCAGTCTGCTTGCGACCAACATCGGCTAGATCGGGCTTTATGTGACCCTTCATCTCGGTGCGACAAATGTGGCATAATACTTCCCACTAGAAAAACAATTACTTTGGGTATAACCAAAAAAGGAACACTAATTTTTAGGTAAAAAATTAAAAATGCCGTAATCAAGGAAGTAAGTAAGTTAAAATACATAGGTGTCGTATTGAGATCTAGATTAGATTGGAACGACCACGTTCGGCATGTGACTTCTTCGTCGCTAAAAATGTGGTCTATTGTGGCATATGCTTCAAGGTACACGTAGAAACGTTAAGCTTCTAGCGTACAATTCTATAATTAGGACTACACTGGAGTAAGCAGCGGTTGTTTGGGACCCGTACACTAACAAAAACATTAACGAATCGGAGAAGGTTCACAGGAGGGCTCTTCGGTTAATTTATAATAAATATAAAATAACGGATTCTCCGTCATGTATCATGGCACTCAACAAAATCCAACCGCTACACATTAGACGCCAAATTGCCCGCTTAGCTTTTCTAGAACCTTTAATTAGGGGTAACACTGCATTATCACCAATTCCATTCATTAGTGAGTTAGTCACGAGGAAAACACGACACACACATAGCCATAGTTTATCCCCATACTTTGACCGAACAAATACCGTTAGCTTCCATACTTCCCATGCACGGTACACGACTGAAACAAATTGCCAGGAAACATTTTTATTTGAAATTTCAGGAAAGCCTACACGAACATTTTACAAACTTTTAATTACTAACGTTTAGGATTTTCGTGACGCTTCTCTAAGTTGTACTTGATTACCACGTCTTCCAGTTTTGTTTAGATTGGAAACCCTGTTATTGCTCCACGGAAATTAAATTTCAATTTCCGTGGCCTGTTTATTTCGTATGTCTCCAAGGGAATTCTGAGTTAATGTTACTCCATTTTTATTGGATTGTATAGCATTGCATTGTGTGTGCGTGTACGTTTTTTTTTTGCCCGTCCTCTTTGCACCATTTGTTTGGTCTGCAGTATTAAGTAAATAAATAAATAAATAAAAATGGCATCATCTAGCTCTCCGTGGATGATTGAGAGGGTGCGGAGTACAGGGACTAGAAATGGCATTCAAGAGTCGCCCCGACCGTCATTCGATTTGAGCGGTGAGTTGCACCTTGATTATTCCCTAAGTGAAACTGCAACTCACGGCTGAAATCGGATTTCGCTGGATTTTCGCTTCATGCTGGTATGCGTGCGGATGGACGCGGACGGACATTGCGCGGTCCTAAGGTACTCCGCACCTAAAATAAAATACCTCGAAAGTAGGAGGTCTGTTACACCCCTTTTCTCAGTTGGCAGTCTTTTCGTATGCCCTTTTTCTTGCACCCTTTTCTAAAAACATTAGCGTTAACCGCCATGCAAGCGAACACGGCTAGCATTAACTAAAACGCACGTTCTGTAAACAATTGAGAAAACATACGCGGAATAAAAACGTACCTTTTGTTGATGAATCCCCAGGTGGAGCCGCCGCTTCTCAACCTCGTGATCGTCTACGCTCAGAGTTTTCCGCGACGTGTGCACGCTACCCATGCCTGCAACGACACACCTACGGGTTACCATACAATAGCACTTATGCGACGAATATGCAGCTAAGAAAATGTTCGGTAGAAAATTACTGACTTTCTTCTCCTGATTGCGGTGTAGCCCACAAATTGATTTCACAAAAATTAGTACTCTTCCTTATACCATTGAATGAAACGGAAACTTTCGTCTGTACGTAACTGCATTTATACACAGGTGCTGCAGCGTGTTTTCACGAGAAATTGGCCAGGCGTGTCCGGTTTACATGTTTATTTTGTCAACAATTTTATATATAGCTGTCTGGGCACACAGGATAACACATCTGAAGTTAGTTTGTGTG
>CM023453.1:6468472-6608472 GCA_013339765.2 Haemaphysalis longicornis
TTCTTTAGCTTACTGAACATCGCTACAGCCTTAGTCACATCAAACAAGCCCCGAAGATATGAAATAAAACAAACCAAAACAAAACATTATTTCGTTATTAGTAACCACTATGAGACCTGGTGTAGAGAAAGAATAATTACCCAAATTTAGCACGGTGCTTGCACTGGAGTGAGGTGACAGTGGCGGCGCATGTTCCAGAATAAAGTCTCCGCGCGTTCAGTTGGCAATGTGTTTCCAGCAGGAGAACCACGAAGCGCGAATCGATGAGGCTCTGGTAAAATGGTGCGTAATGCATTTGGGCTAAGGTCGATATTGAAGAACTTAACGTTGCTTTACACGATATTTGTCGTCCGGACCGACTTTTTGGCTAGATCCGTGTTGCTGCACGCCAGAAGTGCACGTATTGTGCACTGTTTCAGGCCATTAGTAGTACTCGTTTTTACGTGACCACAACAGTGTTGGCTGCGGCAATGAAAAAAAATAAAAAAAGTTTGAAAAAAATCGCGCCAATTCACCCTGCGAATGTGGTTGGAAAACAAAGCTCTAAACGGCCCCCATAACGATTACCCATGCGACGTCCCTTAAATTCACTCACATCGCTCTACAAATAGCAAAACCAGAGAAAAGCGAAATACACTTAACCGCACCATTTATTACTTCAAAGAGATATTCTTGGTAAAGGTCAAATCAATGCATGATGCATGAACGTGTTTGGTTGAGTTGTATTTGTGTAGCACAAGAGTGGAACTTTTTTTTATAACGTTAAAGTGAGCTCCAACCGGTGTTAGACGACCTGTCTTCTCCGTCTCACTCAGCGCCGCGACGGGGCGACGAGATTTGCGGCAGAGAAGAGGAGGAGAAACAAATACTTCTGTTCAGATTTCTGAACGGCCCTGGGGAGTGATTCTTTCTTCTTCTGTGGGGCCCATATGCAGTCCGCGCGGCCTGTGTTCTGTCCACCCCCGCTGATTGGGTAGGTGTAGAGGTGCCTGGACAGCAGCATCTCTCCCATTGCTCTTGTTGGGTAGTTTGACGGAAAGAGAGGAGGGTGCTCAGGGCTAAGTCGCACACCCGATTACAGGGCGGAGTGTTCCTACTTCTAGGAAAATTTACATTCAGCGTCGTAGCGATTCGGATACATTAATGAAGACGCGTAGGCTGTGGGAAGGAGCCCGGATTGTATGAGCCGTAGGGTAGTTTGTTGTTTCTCGAAAAGGTCAGGGTAAGGCGAAGTACGGTCTGTCTCAGAAGGCGATAATTCTGGGTTATCTCCCTGAACGTGACAAGCGGGTGACTGTCCTCGTGCAGCTCCATAGCCGGGAGGTAAAAGCGCAGGCTTGTTGGGTGGGCGTATTTGTTGCCCTCCATTGAAGCGTGAGGGGGTGTCCAGATGAGCTGAATGGAACCGTTTGGGGAGTGGTTTTTAGCACGCGCAGTGCAGGTCAGGACACCCAACCATTAGTAATTCCAGTAGGCTTGCTGGGAATCGATGACTACCCTCCAAACCCCTGGTTGAGCGAGAGCAAGGTGATGGCTGCCTCTGCTGCCGTCATTTCTTGGTCCTAAGCGAGGTACACGCAAGGAGGTTGTTCTGAGGTAGCCACGATGCTGACGTATTGCTGCCTTTGATGTGTGGAGGCGTCTGTGTAGATAACTGCATGATCCCCACCGAGGGTGGTGTTTAGCGCTTCAGCCCGCGCTTTTCGGTTGACCCTCGTGATGTGAGGGGTTCATATTTCTAAGCAAGGGAGCATCTTTGGTTTGAGTCGCCAAGAGTCTGGGATTAGTCAAGCGAGTGACTTCTGGGCTGCCCAGCCAATCTGGTTGAAGCATGCGTTTACCCACCGCTGTATGAGTCGGACCTTTGGTTAGAAAGATGGCGTCTATTAGCTCTTTCACCGTGTTGTGGAGCCCCGTGCTAGCAGCCTCTGTGTGGACGCACTCTGAGAAGACAATGGCCTGCTCGGCCGCTCCTTTTTAATCATTATATAAAACATCTCTATGTTTCCTCTTGTCGAGAAGAAAGACAGGTGGTTGGACGTAACTCACTCTCGAGAGGACAAAGCTTCAAATAATCGAAAGGTACCGGATTCTTTACGGCTTCGCTTCTTGGTGGCAACTCGCCTGATCATGTGTATGATTTTATTAATGCTGTTTTTGACGCTCTGCAAGGAGACGTCACTCTTCGTGTTAGCCTCGAGATGTAGGCCCAGGATCTTGATGCTGGGGCTTGGAGTGATGGCCTGGCATCAAGGAGTATTTGAATGTATTCATTGGTTTGGCGTGAGGGCGGACGACAAGGAGCATGTGATGTTTACGTGAACATGGAGGCCACAGGCTTTAGCACACTGGCGTACTAGAAGTGGGATGCCATGCATTGGTATGAGCTTCCTTTAATTTTTGTTATTCTTAGCACATGAGCAAGGTGCGCACAGGGCCCCTTGACGGGCGTGAGTGGTCGCGTGACGCTTTCACGTGGCATTCAGCGAGAACGCAGAGGGTAAACCCGTAGATGTGCTTGGTGAGTACACCACCTGTCTTCCTAGGTCTTCATGTGGGCACGTAGCATAACTCGGTAAGACAACGGGCTTTCGCTTTGTTAGTCTATTAGTTCCAGGTTCGATTCCCGGCGGTGCCAGTAAATTCTTTTATTTGTTCGCTGGAGTTTTCTGGTGACACCAACGGTCGCGAAAGAACCCTTGGGGGGTAGAGGTAAAAAGCTTTGCTTTAAAACTGCAGTGGCTTTACCCGGAGACCTGTATTCCAACCCAAATGTAAATGCGCACAAAAACGAGAATATCAGAACCTTGAAGGGCCTGGTTCGAGTTTGCACTTATACGCTCACGATGTACCAAAGACGTTTCGTGAAAGCATTAGATAAGTTCGTAGGTACAAAATGTGACGTTCTACCCGGAAGATGGCAGAAAAACTGGGCTGGTGCATACAGAACAAGTATAGCACAACTAAGGTGAAAAGAAAAAATCAGATTTGGCTGTTGAGAGTACACAAAAGAGGGCTTCGTAAATAAGGAACGGGCACTCTTGCCAACGCCATAGGGCTTGAAGTAGCTATTTAAGTGTTTACCAAGAGAACACGTAGTGGGTTCCGACATAAAAACACGCTCCCGTGAGTAACTCGAGCACGCGAATTTTAAAAGTAATACTTAGGCCAATACCAAAGTACGTTTTTCATCTAAATGACTGCTTTGCTTGGCGGCGCGAACGCTGGCGTGTGTCACCTAACGTTAGCCCTAACGTCACGTTTTTATCTCAAATTTCGTCAACCGGTAGCCGCATCTTTACGTGCAATCAGTTTGATGTTCCTTGGCTCGACGTAATGCTGAATGTTGCGTTTGCATATCCTAACGCCACAGGAGCGCATGAGAAGGGCGACTGGGAAAGGCTCCTTGTATATGTAATGGATACAACACGAATTTCTCAGGCACTAGCATGAACGTCCTCAGAGCTTTTTCAAAGCGGAGCAGACGCCCATAGGTAGGGCCTGGGGGGACTTTTTAGCAGCATTGTCACAAATTTAAAAATACTACACCATCTTCCCGTGGGGAACCCTGATGAGGATGCGAAGCATCGTGGCGGTTCCGTGTGGTTCCATTGTGTTGCCGTTATGTTGAGTGATCTGGTTTTACTAGCGCCAGAGGGAATTCCGCGTCCGGGTCCCCACCTGTGGCAAAGGCACGCAAGTGCTGTTGTGGTTACGGTGAGTAGGCGGTGGTTCTCGAGGCGCGAAACTGTCCATCATGTTCTTGTCGATGTTGTCTCTGTGGTAGAATCGGTAGTCTCCGTCAGCTTTGGTGAGGTAAAGGTTGTTGACATTAGTGCACCGGCTGAGAGCAATGTACACGCCCTCCTCTTCACAGCTTTGTCTTCTCGTTCTTCTTCTTCTTCTTCGGCGGTTCCCCTACGGGAAGATGACGAAGGTGGTTGAACGCGAACCATATCTCGTGATGCATTCTTTGGTTGGCCAATCCCTAGGGGCATCCTGCCACAATCAGCATCAGAGGCGCTGCGCACGGGGCTGGTTGAGCTGCAAGGCGCGTGGCGCTTTCCGCCACAGCTTTCCCACGGGAAATTTAGCATCCCCCTCTAAAGTTTTCAGTTCGTCGTTTCCGTTGACGTTCACCTTCGCGTGCCTTAGTTGTATCAGTGGCTTCTTGACGTAGTTTGAATGCACTTGCTCCTGTCCCGGATTTGTAGCGTAGGGGGAAGAGCACCGCGTACCTCCCGTTGCGGCAGAGAGTCGTGGGATCGAAACCGGGCGCCGCTAACTATTCTTTTTTTATAGTGTAGTATCGCGGAGCTGTGGGTGTAAGGAGGAGAGATGCGCATGCGCAGTGAGCGTGTGGACGGCGCCGCCATCAACGACGGAGGACCATGCGAGCCTAAGAAATGCTCCGCATTTAAAAGTTTTAAATTTTAAAAGGAACAGTTGCGCCCCCTTCGACCCCTCCATCCGTAGTAGTAGTGGCGAGTGTTATTCGGGTGACCACCTCGCGACCTCCTACGTCACAGTAAAAAGCTAAGTCACAGCAGTCATTATCATCCAGCTCCCGCACTTCATGCCGGGAAGTCCACTTGAAATTCGAAACCATTCAGCGGTGGGCCTAGCGCTGCTGCTGATCATCATTATCATCGGTAGTATGACCGGGAGAAGCTCGCAGGCCGGGGCTCCTTATCTGGCTGGAACTTACCTCTTTAATTCCAATAGTAGCCAACGCCATCTGTCGAAGTATCGGCTAGGGCTGATTCCATAAGAGGTCGAACATGCGTGTCCACGTGCCTTACTTTTTTTCCTGATTTTTTCTATATCATGCGGAAGCCAGGGCATAGACCCGCAGTGGAATCCGTTTTCTTTAGCGTGCGTACTTCGCGAGAAAAAAAATTGCGAAGGTGGCGCGGCTGACGCGCGGATTCCGGAGGTTGCAGTTATTTTAAACTTTGCGGATTTGCGCACGGCAAGGTGTAATTGTAATTACTAAAATTTCTTTAAAACAAATAAGCCAAAATGACAAGCAGTTTAAAGCAATTTTTTGGTCTTGGTAAAACAATTTCACAAAAAATCGGGAAATTTGAACAAAGAATCCAATCTCGCTCACTTTAACGCCCCCTATCTCGGTATTCTCAATAGTGACCACAGTGATAGTTAATGTCGTCCATATATTTCTTACCAGATCTGAAAATATTGGTTGTTTATAAATATATGCAAAAAAACAAAGATTGACGGCTGAGTGTTTTCTAGGAGGAATTGTTTCGTGCCCCGCGCGGGGTACGAAACAGATTCTTCTGCGCTGGCTCCTGTCCCGCAGAAGTGACGTCACGCCTAACTTCCTGTGACGTCACTAAATATACGCCATAGTTACACCATTTCATGTCAAAGGCACGGTGTTGACGGGGTGTGTGTCATGTGGGATTCCGGTCATGGTTACAACCGAAAGCCTGACACATCGTTATGTCCTTATCGCCATACACAAAGGCTGCCACGCGGTGCTTTTTCTTGATAGGGGGCAGACATTTAATTATTTAGATGGGATATTTTTCAAGCACGTGTTGCTGCTGCGCGTCTTGGTAAGCCTAACGCATCTTTTCTTTGACGCTGCTTCGTCCCGCCTTTTTCCCTGCTCCTAGAATTGTTTTGTTCCAGTTAAAGAGGTTGTAAGCTTCTTATAACTTTACAGTTTGTGTGTCATTTGCTACACGCTCCTGCATTCGTAGTGTACTTGTGCCGTGCTACTTACATGCCATTCCTTGTGTTTTGATTATGGTGGCTCGATGATAAAACGTGCGGATCAGCGTGCCGCGTCGTGGCTAACAAGGTAGCCGGCTTTGATGACATGACAACGCGCCAAAGGCAGTTTTAGGGGGTGCAGGAATCCGGTAGCGCAGGGCACCGCAGAACGCAATCCGTCCACGCATGTAGCTTTTTCTGCAATTTACCGCGGGGCAGTGCCACTTTCGCCGAGAAGTGTATTTCTCCTGACTACTCCGCAGAAAAAATTCGGGCAGGCAAAGCTGTAGAAGTCGTGCAGGGTGCACCGCATCACTTTCATTGGTGGCATGGTGAATGGGTGGAGTCCAGCTGCCCGCCCATGGACGGCATCTACTCAAGCTACCGCGGTAACTTTCCGCTGAGTGGCTGGATTGCTGTGCAAAGAAGCTCAAGGTCCAACAGTGTAAGTCTCTGAGAAGTGAAGCCGATCATATCGCCGTTTGTGCCAAGTTTCAAATTTCTGTTAAATAGTATTTTGAAGTTTGATGTGCATAAGAGAAACAAGTGAGACTTCAGTTATTGGTCAGTTTATGTTTTTTGCTCAAATTTGTTGCTTCAAATACCACTTTGTCTTCAACTTGAAAGTCTTAATAAAATGATAGGCAAGACAAAATGAGCTGGAAAATTGAAGCAAGGTGTACGCAGCCATTAGTGAATGTACAGTAAACTTATAACTTTTTGTCTACCTTAAAATGTTCCACGAGGGCACGGGGACCTGCGAGCTAGCAAGATTAATGAAAGGTTCTTTGCTGCTCAAATGCATGTAAAGAAGTGGCAGAAGCTATATAGATAATCTTTCATCCGAACCACTAAGCAGAATAGGCTGAGTCTCGAGATTAGCTCTAAGATGATTAGGCTGATTCTCAAGATAGTTTTTAAGCTATTTGTAAGGTGGTTGACTTCGATGTGTAGCAGCCATTTACTAAAAGGGGCTGAATCAGTTACATTATAAAACTACTTCAGCACATGAATGGTCAGTATAGTACGGACCCGGAACTGCCTGTACGGGTAATGACCGCGAAAATGCTAAAGGCAGTCGTGCGTGCGAAGATGTAGACAGACGCCAGCTTTGGATGATAAAAGCGGAGCTGTGTGCAATAGATATAGTGCTGCATTCTTTTGTCTACAAGTCTCGAAACATTTAAACAGATCTGGGTTGGAGGAGATGGAGCGAACACTAAAATGTTTGGCCGAACACTTGTTGGGTTTGGGAATGGGACCAACTCAGGTCAGATTTACTTTGGCGTGAATGTTTCTCGTTGGTCATTTAGCGTATTGAGTACAAGGAGCTTGGGGTTTTCTTCCAGGTTACGGAGGAGCTGCCATGTAAGGTCGGCGTGGCCATATGAGGAATAAAGTTCTCCATGGTGAAAGGTAGCTCTAAGTTCCGGAAGAGTGATAGGAGTATCTGGTCTTCAGCAGAAGAAGATAATAAATGGACAGTAAGGGAGTTGCAGTTTCAAAGACAAGACACGTGGTAAGAATTTTGGGATACGAGTGAGTCGCACGATGCGAGGAGAATTTTGTAGTGTGAGATTTGCAAAGAGGCATGGCGAAGTCTGCTTTTACCGTAGAGTGCCTTGTAACACTGCCATAGTTTGGTAAGGCCGCGTTCATGGTCGAGGTTAGAACAGATATTATGACAGTTCTCATTGAACGGAGAGCTTTTCTGACTCATCCAACGTTATAACACGCATATGACGTTTATTCGAATATATCGATTTCTCTGTTTTGACTCACCAGTAAAGGTCAGGTTTAAAATGAGAGTATCATCTGCTTCATATAGGGTGGTCTAAATATCCCTACAGCGAGGAGCGAGAGATGGTAATGGCGTCTAGAGGACTAGAAGTATCGCGTTGCATTAGGACAAAACTTGCCTTTGAAATATATTTTTATTTCGACGAATCCTGTCCCTGGAATAAAGACGCACAGGCCTACGGTGCGCAGTTACGATCTACCATCACTGTTTCCAAACATTTCATCGCAAACATTGGAAATAAATAGCCAGCACAAGTAAGCAGAGGCTGCGATAAATTGTCCGACTCTTCGAATAAACATAACCTTGACACTCACGCAAAATGAAGCGCAATATTTTTTATCCTTATCTATGGAGTAGGCAGCACCATCCTGATATCAGGCACAGAAATCTTTATTTTCAACAATACAGATTTCATTCTACCTGCACAAATGTTGTCTGTTGGGCAGAGGCAAGCAGGGCGGGACATTATCAGTGAATACATTGAAAGTTTAAATTAAATAATATCAAGTTTTTTTATTTTAGCCATACGTGAAAACTTCCCTATGCCAAGAATTCTTCTATCGTGCATTCAATTCAAAACATTTGTGGCTCTTTGATTTCTCTACACAAAAGGATTCTGGTTCACAAAGAGTGGCGTCAAACTTCGCCCGGAAGAAATCGACCAAATGTACAGAGATGGGTATTACTGGGACATAAATTTGAAGTCAAGTTTCACCTGGACAGCTCTGCGAAGTAGAGAGAGATAGCCATTGATTTTACCAAACACTTTAGGGCATGGTCATATAGAGCACATACAAAGGTTTGAGCTATAAAGCGCCCTCTGTAGCATCAGCCGCACGCACTGCGGTGACATTAGGCAGACATTTTGGCGACTAGAAACTCACCACTTAAGAAAACCAAGCTTAATAAGCAACCGACACCAATAACAACGAAGAGCTGGTGAATATGAGGCAGATGGATTTCGTTCTTAACATTTTTTCTCCCTAAAGCACTTCCACTCCAACAGCCTTCTGTCGGCGGTAGTTCCAACCCGTCTCCACCAATCTTGCGCGCAATGAGGTTTATTTGTCGGCGAAGATGGTAGTCTTTTCTCATCGCAAAGCCACAGGGAATCGTCAGCAGCGTTTCCTGACCTTCTACAATAAGGCCTTGCTGGTACCAGCGTTGCTTGTTGTACCAGCAATGCATTCCTCCGAAGCCGACATACACATGTGTTCCCTTGGCCGCCTTCTTCATGCAACCGGCAAGGCTATCCCTCGTTTTTACAGGCCCTGGTAATTTTTCAAAGCGTTGAGCGGCCGCTGCCATAGCGTCAAGGATGCTGAAGTGCCGATCGTTCCTGTCATGTTTTTTGAACATTTTGTCAAAAATAAAGCCCGGTACGCAGCACGGAATTAGGTGTCCTGAATTCAGCTTTGGATAAAGCCTTTCAAGCATATTGTCCGCTTCCCAGTCAAAGCCACAGGTGATGCTTGCCGTTAGAAGGCTCTGTAAGTACACGGCCAGCGAGAAGCATGACAGAAACCAAGCTGCGAGGACAAAACGGGCAGCGGTCCGCTCCGTGGTCAATGGTGAGGAGAAGAGAAGTACGCTAGCGGTAACAGCCATAGTCCAGTACTGAGTGCGTCCTCGAGATGACCCTGTACCGGTTCCCTTATCCGCGAGGACGAGCACTCTGACACAGGCCACCATTGACAGCAACAGTATACACATCCAGAGCGGAAGAAATTTCAGGTAGCTAATGCTTGGGCGCATTTTCTTCCGCACATAATAAACACCTGTGTCGACATGGTGTTCAGTAAAGGAAAACATTTCGAAACGATCTTCGTTGACCACAATGGTAGTCGCAATGACATGCACTTTATGACCGCGTATGCTATCTCTCCAGGAATTGGCCTCTACACCTAAAATCGAGAAATTGGCTCCTACAACGCTCAGAGCTTGGGCCATATTGTTATTCTCCAACAATGAACATAGGTCCTCATACATTCCTTTTGCTGTTAACAGCGGGCAACCTATGGTAACGCTTGTGTTTGACAATGCAGAAAAATTTCCAATGTTTTGTAATTGCAGATGTAGCCGATTCCTTTGCCCGTTCGCTGAAGTGTTGAACAATCAATAAATTGTTGTTTGTAGTGATTCCCACAAAGCTTAAGCAGCAACTTCTGTCGCAGAATTGAGGGTAGGACTGGTGTCTCTCATTTTGATCCACTGCGATCCACGTTACCAAGGACAAATCACACCACATTTCTTTTGGACAAATTTTTAAACGTTCTTTCCATAACTCTGCGGGGAGAAATCACCACGCTTTCGATGCCGCGTCGGCCATTGACATCAAGAAGCTTCCTGACATGCGTGCTTGGATTGAAGCACGAAAGAATCTTGGAGGGGGTTGCAGCTGGGAAAAGGGAAAGGCGAGCAGACATTGGTCGGTTTAAGCAAAAAAAGTATACATTAAGATTAGGACCGTTCAAAACTTCAAGGATTTCAGGTAATGTGCTTATGCGTTTAGCATTACCTAAATCTGTAAGTAGCATTATTGTAAAAACAAACCAAGAGTGGTGAGTGTTCTTGAGAAGTGACGTTGGGAAGTGAAATAAGGTCCCCGTCTTATAATGTGCCAATGTAAGCATTATACAGCTGAGGAGGCGATTATCGCCACACCCAAGTCAGGTACCGCGTTCTTTGAATGGAGGCTTCTCCCTTCCACGCACCTAAAAGAGAAGAAAAAGGCCTTAGAAAAACATTCACCTAGCTCATACAATAAAATCATTCCCCTTCCACTTTTAGAAGGATCACGAGCGAAGCTGTGGTGCGTTTTGTTAGAGTCGTGTTGGCAGGTATTCTTCATATAGTTTGTTTGAGGTAGTTTCGCGTTTTCACACTTCCTCCGTAAATGGCCACAGCAGACAGTAATACTGTAGCCTTGACGGCTACAGTGTGAACTAATTGTGACAAGTAAATAAAACTAAGTGGTGGATCGCGCCTGCCACAGCCACTGCCACTTCTTGCAGTATCTACAATAGTAAAAACTGCTGGTGGAAAAGGAAATCCACCGTCGTGCCACGCGTGGTTTACTTCCACCACGTGGAACTGACCTCGTTAGGAGGAGATCGGGCTGCGGAGGCTTCGGGTGGAGGGGGCGTTATCCCAGCCGTTATGCACGCTTGGCCTGCCCGGTATCACGGGCCGTTTGGGGACACTTGCCCCTTCCGTGTGCCTCCTGCGCCAGAAGCTCACGTTGAACACCTCTTGTGGACTTGCCCAGGCCTTAGAGACGCCCGAACGCGTCACCTCCGAGGCACAGGGCTTCATACTGGCAGACCCCCAGACCTCAATCGCTCGATATGGGGGCCCCAGCACCGGTCTCTTCTTGGATTTTTGCGCGTTACGGGTGCAGTCTTTTGTGCCGTAGGGCAAACGTACGCAAAAAAAGATCGATTGGTCTTAACGGCTCACCATCATAGAATTGGTGCCGGGATACGTTTGATAACACAAGAGTTAGAGCCATGTTCTGCACCCATACTTCCTCCGTAGACGGCAATGTTTCTCTTCCAGTGGTTGAACGGTGTCTCAGCAAGTATGTTCGTGCCTGTCATCAGTATAGAGCGAGAAACATTCCTATTATTACGCGGTTACGTATTTAGGAGCAATGTTCCTGTACCAATGGTTGAATGGTACCTCAGAAAGTATTTTTCATGCCTGTCATCCTTATAGAGCAAGAAATATTATAATACATACGCGGTTGTAAAAATATCTTCTTCAATCCGCTCTGCATTTAGATAAAGATACGGTGACACGGCATTCTACTTCGTAGCTACGGTGGTTTTCCTGCCGGTTGTCCGTGTGAACGGGATAAATGTTTAATCCTCCTTATTCAGCGGTAACCGTTTTTCGCGAGCAGCTGACGTTGCGTCGTCTCTTTCGATGAGAAATTTTGCGATTAGGATGCTTAAACAATGTGGAGTTACCCTTCATTTGGGGTTGAAAGCGTCCCCATTGTTTTCCTTTCGGTTCCTCTACCGTACCTTTTTTTACGTCCTCACCCTCATTGAATAAGGGTGTGTCTAGTAATCCGTGCAACGTCTTCCTACATTACGCTTGAATACACCCGTTAGCAAAACAGAGCTACTCTTATGAAGAAGCAATTGCACCGAGTTCTGTTCTGTTGTGTTGCATCTTTTGGGCATTGCTTCATAATCTTACCTAGTTAGCAAATCATGGAAATAGCAAAGTGATGAACCAACTGAGTCAATAAGACTAGGCATGTAAGGAGTGGAAACCCTTTTTGAGGAGCCTAGTGTTTACTGCTGTTGGAAAAGGCAGTGCCAGCGGATGGCAGTGTCAGCTGAAGTGGACATTCATTTCATGCAGCCGAAACACTGCGTGGGCACTGATCGTATTCTAACAAAGGGCTACATTATACATTAACCTCGAGTCCATGAAGAACAACATAACTTTGTTTTGTACGATGCCTGCAGTCGTGTGCGCAGCGTTTCAGTTGGACCCGTCTTGCTGTACGTCTCGCACGTACTCCTGGTATAATCTGCAGAGCCCCAGTCGTAGTTGTTTTAGGCGCCGGCAACCGTGTTCGCGCTGGCCGTCATACAGAAGTGGTGTACCTGCGAAGTTTAAAATACAGATTTAGCGCAACGTCGACGCAAATATTCCAAACCAGACATGCTTTGCCATGAAAGCAACGCGTTTATTGAAAATATTATTGAGTTGCGTTGGTTTTTGTTTTGACCCTCAAGGTGAATGGAAGGAGGTGAGAAACATATCGATGGATGTCAAGAAGGAACACAACCACTGCTTTGAAGTGGTATCTGCAGCGTAATAGTCTTCTTGACTGTGGTTTCGCTTGAACTGAAGGAGTTTGCGAGAACGACCTGTTTGATATTTCGAAAGCATTATTTGATTCAGAAGGTTATAAATCCGGCGTTGTAGTCTAAACATGGCAGAAGGAATGGCCAATCATGCAAAGAGAAAAAGGTCACGTAATCAACCCGCACAGAAAAGTTTGATATTTTTGTATGCCGCGGGGATCATTGACATGAAGCACGATACGACATTTATCCTTGTAGTGAAACACCAAAGAAGCTTTGAGAGCGTCGCCATTTTGAAATGTCCAGGGCAGGTAACCATGTGTCCATTCCCACAAAAGGGAACACATGGAAATTTAAAATGTGAAAAAACTTCCACAATTCGGGTAACGTGTCTTTGGTTTTTGTGCTATCTAAATTTGCAAGTTACTTAATAGTAGGAGTAGCCCAAAAAAAATTCCCGCGCCTTCCCGCGAAGGGAACACGAGTAAATGCAGAGCATTGGGGGTCGTTAACGCCGCGTAAAGTCGCGTTAGGGTGGGAAGTTGGGTCGTAGTTGCGTTGGTGTTGGTTTGGGGTAGAGAGAGGAAAGTAAAGTCCCGTTAGGGTGGGTAGTTGGGTCGTAGTTGCGTTGGTGTTGTTTTGGGGTAGAGAGAAGAGAGCGAGACGAGAGTGTATATAGGGCTGAATACGCTTCTTCCGTCATGCTGGAGTAGCAGACAGGAGTAAACGTGGGAGCGAGCGTCAACCAAGGAATAAAGGAGCAACGCAGTGACTGAAGCACGAGCGACTGCTAGCCGCTTTATATTTGCAGCACGCGCAGTAGAGGGAGAGCAGTACGGGGGGGAGAGCGCGCATGCGCAAGCAGCGCGCGCCCTTCCACGCCCCACCGCGCTGCTATCACGCACCTGTTACGCCGAGACCGTGACGGAACGAACGGGCTGACTACGACGCATGCGCGAGCCAGCTGCTGTTGAGAGAGAGAAAGGAAGGAGGAGAGGCGCACCTGCTGCGGACGCGGAGCTGTGGACGCCGTCCGACGCAGGAACAGGCGAGGCTAAGAAATGCTCTGCATTTAAAATTGTAACTATTTCCCAGCACTGACATTGGAAAAAGGAAGAATATTTTCCTCGTGTAAAGTTACAGCGTAAGTAGCATATCGAGAGAGTGAAATGCTGGGCTTGTTGGTTCATACTGTTGTAAAAAAAGCAGAAACAGCGGCAAGCAACGCAGGACAAGAGAAGAGGGACACAAACACAACGCTGGACTACCAACTGATTTAATCGGGAAGCTACGATACACTTATATGCAAAACCACGCGCACGCGCACACCTTGACAGCATGAAGAGACAACTTTTATACATCTAGGAAGGAAATTCTTTTATCTGTTAGAACCACCGAAGGACGCTGACACATGTCTCTTGTTTTTCTTATAAAAAACGCCTCAAGTAACTCACGCTCACGTATAAAGTTGTCTCTTCATGCTGTCAAGGTGTGCGCGTGCGCGTGGTTTGCATATAGTGTATCGTAGCTTCCCCGATTAAATCAGTGTGGTAGTTCAGCGTTGTGGTTTGTGTCCCTCCTTCTCTTGTCCTGCGTGTGCTTGCCCTGGTTTCTTTTTTGCAAAAGTAGCATATCGCTGATGATGCCAGTGGTATCCACGGCGATGTACACACCGCATGCCTCAGCTGCCCGCTCCTTACATACACGCATCTGAATGAGAATAAAAATTTTCTTAACACATTTCGTGCCTATCGAATCACCAAGACGGAGAGACGAGAAAAAAAAGTCGATTATTTTGTCGAAAACACGATTGGAAAGGTAATCGGTACTCCAGTGTAGTCGGGAGAAACAAAAATAGTGCAGCTTTAAGATGTCGAAACAATTGCAAAAAAGGCGCAAATCCTATTATATTAAAAACTCCGGAATTCAAAATATATAGACGAAAAGCAGCCATAGATGCACAAACAACGGCATTGTACCTAAAATTGTACTTTTCCAATAAATATTCACCGGCGCTTCCGTCTTCGGAGAATACGAGTTATGGTCTGCGCTAGAAATCGAATGTATAATGGTAAATATGCCAGTATGTTTTTACGTCATTCAGCCATGTTGAGTAATAACCTTCGCTTGAACCCGCTTGGCAAAAATATCAATCAGCTTCGTACTGCGGTCCCCTTTTTACCGCTTTAGCCTTTTACAGCGGTCACTGGTGTAAACGGGAAAAAGTACAGTCCTCATAATTCACCTCCTCATGTTTGCAGAGAAATCGGACATAGTATTTTCCTTCTCCACGAAAGAGCTGGGAACATTGTGTATAAAAACCCACAAATGCGTGTTAACCCGAGGTAGTCCAGGGTCGTAACTAAATGTTTGTTTGCGTCCTACTGAATTTGTATTTATTTTCAACATTTTGCGCTAAACCTCGCCTATTTTTCTCCACTCACCAGCAGCCTTCTACAAATATAGTTAGCGTTTTCTTGTCACTCTGAGGTTTCCCACTGGTTCTTCCCATGGGGTAGGGGCATTTTCTTCGGCACTTCACAGGTGGCCAACATCTGCAACAGGGTTTGTGGCTGGTTGTAGCCACGCAGAGTGTAATTCGGTGCTTAGCAGTGATGTTGTCACAAGGAGATTTAAAACGTAAACCTCCTTGTGTCAACCCTTTGATGTGACCGCAACATTGATCTGATAAAAACTCCGCTAAACAAAACAAAAAAACCTTCGTTAAGAAGATAAGAAAGACGTATTTTCCTAATTGAAGCAGTTATCTTTCCTTTTTAATTACGCCCAGTTTTGGAAGTTTCTATGGTGCGTTAGCATTGCACCAGTCTCACTTCCCTTCGTTCTGTCATTATGTGTTGTAATTACAATTCGGCGATGTAACCTCGGTTTTTGTTAATACAATTCTCCATCCGCTTTTGAGGTTATTGGAATGAAAATCTCAGACAAGGCGATTACTTGCAAGTGTTCGGTATCCTTTATTCTGTAAAATCAGTGTCAGTGTAAGTTTTCTTATGTCTTTATTTTTGTTGCACATGGTGCTTTGTGTAATTTATAATGCAGGCGAAGGGACATGAAGGAGCCGATGGGCGTGCTTTTGGCTTTGTGATGTTGCAGCTGGCGTACGGGTTTTCGAAATTCCTGGCACGGCTTTAAGGGCACATTTGCGAGCGTCAGTGGGGGTATTCTTTCATCCGACATGGCCAAGAAACTTCCCTCATTCAAATATTGCTACTGCTCTCGTCAACAAAGAATTGTATTAGCGTGAAAATTCACCATTTCAAATTACGGGTAAGTTTTTAAACTTATGTACAATAATATAATAACGTCATAGAGGGAACGCTCGCGTGAACCAAAACATTTGTCACCGTGTAAATTTAGCATTCCATATAGATTATTCGAGTGTTGTGACTTTATCGTTTACGCGAATATGCCCATATACGGGAATACTATAATGATTTCCATCGAGGGAAACTACAAGTTGAGATTGGGTTTCGTATGGGGTTCGCTGATTGAACCTGCCCCCAATAATTGCTGCCTCAAGAACAAGAAGCGAAGCAACTGTCAAACTTTGAGACGCCTGCATCTTACGGTTGACCGGCATTTACGTTTCACCGCATACTTTCGGAAAGCAAAAACTCTGACATGGAATACTTGACATCCAGCTACGGTGATGCAAATGGGGGTTAAGTGAGGTTCAATACTGTATTTTCGCTTTACACCTGAGATAGCGTGTGGATACTCCACTCTCCAAACAGGTTAAGAATCGGGTACAGCACATGTGCAAGCAAACGTAAGCAGGTCTTAAAAGGAAGTATGGGGCCGTCGTTATGGACTTCGAATAGAGTGTCGAGCTCATGATAAACTAACGGGTTATGAAATAAGAATTCTTTCACCTCACGCTGAGTGGTCCGAGAAGTAACACATTAAAACGTGGGCCCATGATCAGATTTCGCTAGGATTTGTAGTCTTCATCAGGTACAATCTAAGGCATCTAAGGTACAATCTAAGGCATGAAACATCGTTTCGGGAGTCTCCCATTGAGTCCTGTCATTAGATTGGCTTTGCAGCTTACACCTGTTCTTCTGGATGGTACTACCGGCGTCTCGCTGTCAGGTTGTAGCGTCCGGCGGCCACAACCGACTGGTCCATGCGGTGTGCTTCCCCACATTTTGTGGATACCCTTCCACGTGGTAGCTGACGTGTTCTCTCAACTGCGCTACTGTAGCGTCGAACACCGCTGAGGTCTGCGTTCTGTACGCACCTTCAATAAAGCCATCTGCATAAAAAGCTGGATAAATGGGCTTTCCACAACAATGATACGCAGCAAAATTCGGTCTAATCACTGTATTATGTCGCAATATGGAGGAGGGCTATCTCTCAATATTTCTTGGCAGTTCCCTTCGCAAGAGTGGCTGTGTAGGCCTAGCCTGTCAGGAAGCCACTGAATACGGGGATTCACTCTTCTGATGTGGTGACTTACAAGAAAGTTCTAAGATGTCCTCGGTGAGGTCTCGATACCGGCGTGCCTTAGAACGCTATTTTCCTCAGGTGGCATTCCAGAAGCCTCTGCCCGTAGTAGGACACGTGGTTCATAGCCATGGGCAGTTGCATATGTTTTTGTTTTTAATTTTCGGTTTGGCATGCTCTCTTGAAGTGCGCCGAGCGTTAGTTGCAGTGTTACGCTTCGAAATTTTTGTCCACCCTGAATCCTCAAGAAATGCACCACGTAGCGTGTATTAGTGAGCTTGTACTATTATGACGTCGGAATGAAACTACAATCGCTCACAGAAGTTACAGCAGGTTCGCAATTCGCCTTCGAAGGAAATGTCCGTAATTAGTTGTCCATGGGCGCGTATTGTCTTGACTCTTTCCCCGTTAAACTGAACTCTTCGTCGCCGCCGACGATGGGTACCCTGCGAATGTATCACTTGTGCTTCGTCCTCATCCAGGTGCCCTCTTTGGTCCCGATGATGTTCGGTATGACACCGTTGTGTTTACTGAACTCTTGTTTGGTATTACAACTTTCCCTGAAAAATTGACTCCAAGACGTGCTAGAACGGCGCCGTTCCTCTTTCTTTTGTTCTGTCATTGCTGAGAGAAGCCGCGGTGACACTTTGTTTTCCTTTCAGTTCTTTTTTCGCAGATGAAGCACTCAATGTCGCTCGGCGTTTCTGCGTCCTTGCTCTTTATTAATGAAAGTCTCGGCGTCATTGCAATAACGGCAGTGCGCTGAGGGTCCCTAATTAAGGGAGGGTCGAATGTGATTACCAGGTATGTAGCGAGTGACCGCACCCCTCTCGGCCACGTAGATCACTTGCAGCTGTGTGCGCTTATTGGAATGGGGGCGAAAGCTGTGTACTGACCACGTAACTTCCCGCGCTCATGCCAGTTCACTACCAGATCAAGTGACAACACCGCGCGCAATTTTGTTATGTGGTTGCTATGTCACGGTTGCAAAACGTGAGAGATGTTGAGCAGTTTTTCCCTCCGCATCGGAACGAACAGGTGCTATACTGGTTTGAATTCCTGCATTGATACCAAAAGGTTGTTAAGTTCGAATTGAAGGCCAGAAATCCTTTATAATGGAGCATTGTCTAGGGCGGAAAAAGTGAGAAGCAGGAAGCGCTACAGACAGAGAGACGGGTTTTCTCGTTCGGCGAATGTAAACCGAATTCGAATTTAAAATAAAATACCACAAAAAATAGCGCGTCTTTTGGCTACCACTTATCCTCTACCTCCTGCATCACGAAGAAGGTGACCTTCAGTTTCTGTGGAGGTAGTGCCGGACACCCAAGATGATGCTTCTGCAACCAGTAGTTTGGGTGGGTCTGGTTTGGAGGAGTCAACATCGGTGGAAGACTTCACGAAAAACCTAGCCCTGAAGAAACCCTCTTGCCTTTCAAAAAATTTACACCATCTTCCCGCGAGGGGAACCATGGGGTAGATGCAACGCATCGGGGGTTGCCGTTGCGTTTCCGTTATGTTAGCGATGTCAGTGTGTGGATTGCTGTTGTTGTGTATCTTATTTACGCAGCATGTTCACCCCCGATGCGTCGCATCTACCCCATGGTTCCCATCGGGGGAAGATGGTGTCAATTTTTAACCGAGCGGAAGCTGCGCGCAAACGCACAGCTTGCACGGCGACGGGAGCGAGCGCAGCCGAGCGCTGCCCGAGCTGACGCGCAGATGGCGCTGCGGTGAGAGTGGCGGAGCGCGCAGCTGCCGCGGCGAGGAGAATGGGGGAGGGATGCGGACTACGCCGCGACAACGACGCGGGACAAGGCGAGTTAAAGAGATGCGTTGCTTCTAAAAAATCGTTGGACAGTCTGTATATGTTGTCCCATGGATACAGGATACCAAACCTTCGCAATGTCAAGTTTATGTAACTCCCCTATCGAGGATATGTACCATGTCCATCAATCTTAAGAAGACAGAATCTAAGCACAAGGTTTGTGTGGTGGTGTGTTTGGTTCTCTCCGCCCTCTTCGGACAGCGCCTTCGAAGTTCCCTCATTGCCTGGCTCCTTTAGTCACACGCATGGCGCGACAAATACGTTCCGTCCACTTCTCGCCTGTCTACTGTTCCCGCCTGCTGTCATCAGGACATAACAATGTCAAGAAACAAGCGCGCCGTGCCCAGCTCTTTTTTGCGTCGTATTAGTTGTTTTTATAATCTAACCGGTTTAGCAAATAACGGCTTAGGTTTGGAAGAGAAAACACACTGGCAACGGTGGCTTCGGAACCCGGCCCCCAGTGTCTACCAAGACTACATTCGCAATGTTTCTTTAGCTTACTGAACATCACTACAGCCTTAGGCACATCAAACAAGTCCCGAAGATATGACATAAAACAAACCAAAACAAAACATTATTTGGTTATTAGTAAGCACTATGAGACCTGGTGTAGAGAAAGAATAAATACCCAAGTTTAGCACGGTGCGTGCACTGGAGTGACGTGACAGTGGCAGCGCATGTTCCAGAATAAAGTGTCCGCGCGTTCAGTTGACAATGTGTTTCCAGCAGGAGAACCACGAAGCGCGAATCGATGAGGCTCTGGCAAAATGGTGCGTAATGCATTTGGGCTAAGGTCGATATTGAAGAACTTAATATTGCTTTACACTATATTTGTCGTCCAAACCGACTTTTTGGCATGATCTGTGTTGCTGCACACCAGAAGTGCACGTATTGTACTCTATATCAGACCATTAGTAGTACTCGTTTTTACGTGACCACACACGTGTTGGCTGCGGCAATGAAAAAAATGAAAAAAAAAAAACTCCATCACGCGCTAAGTTTGAAAGCCTGCAGTGGCGTTACCCCGAGACCTGTATTCCAACCCAAATGCAAATGCGCACAAAAACGAGAATATCAGCACCGTGAAGGGGCTGGTTCGAGTTTGCATTTACACGCTCAGGGTGTACCAAAGAAGTTTTCAAACTCATCGATCCAACGCCACAGAGGAAAACATTCGCAACGTCACGGCTGCCGCTTGAGAGAAAACAGCAAAACAAGAATGATCTATTGATTTTCGTGAAAGCATTAGATGAGTTCGTAGGTACAAAATCTGACGTTCTACCCGGAAGATGGCAGAAAAACTGGGGTGGTGCATAGAGAAAAAATATAGCGTAACTAAGCTGAAAATAAAACAATCAGATTTGGCTGTTGAGAGTACACAAAAGAGGGCTTCGTAAATAAGGGCCGATCACTCTTGCCAACGCCATGGGGCTTGAAGTAGCTATTTAAATATTGACCCAGAGAACACGTCGTGGGTTTAGACATAAAAACATGCTCCCGCGAGTAAATCGAAGCACGTGGATTTTAAAAGTAATATTTAGGCTAATACCAAAGTACGTTTCAGCTAAATGACTGCTTTGCTTGGTTGTGCGAACGCTGGCGTGTGTCACCTAACGTTAGCCCTAACGTCACGCTTTTATCTCAAATTTCGTCAACCGGTACCCGCATCTTTACGTGCAATCAGTTTGATGTTCCTTGGCACGACGTAATGCTGAACGTTGCGTTTGCATATCCTAACGCCACAGGGGCGCATGAGAAGGGCGACTGGGCAAGGCTATAATGGATACAACACGAATTTTTCAGGCACTAGCATGAACCTCCTCAGAGCTTTTTCCAAAGACACCCATAGGTAGGGCCTGGGGGGACTTTTTAGGAGCATTGTCAAATTTAAAAAGTTTTAAATTTCAAAAGGAACAGTTGCGCCCCCTTCACCCCTTCCATCTGTAGTAGTAGTGGCGACTGTTATGCGGGTGACCACCTCGCGACCTCCTACGTCACACTCACCATCACTCCCGTAAAGTCCGCGTGTCGAAGCTAGGTCACAGCATCATCATCATCGTAGTGAGTACACCGGGAGAAGCTTATCATCATTATCATCGAGCTCCCGCACTGCATGCCGGGAAGTCCGCGTGAACTTCGAAGCCATTAATCGGTGGGCCAGGCGCTGCTGCCTGTCATCATCATCATCGGTAGTGAGTACGACCGGGAGAAGCTCGCACACTGGAGCGCCTTATCTGGCTGGAACTTACCTCTTTAATCCCAATAGTAGCCAGCGGCATCTCTCGAAGTGTCGGCTAGGGCTGATTCCTCGAGAGATGGAACATGACTGTCCACACGCCTTATTTCTTTTTCCTCAGCATGATGCGGAAGCCAGGGCATAGCCCCGCAGTTCAATACGTTTTCCTTAGAGTGCGTACTTCGCGAGAAAATAATTGCGAAGGTGGCGCGGCTGACGCGCGGTTTCCGGTGGTAGCAGTTATTAGATGCAAAGCATCTCTTGCTCGGGGCTATGTCCGGCGTCCGTCCGGACGCACCTCCGCACCTCTCCCCCTACACTATAAAAAAATAAATAGTTATCGGCGCCCGGTATCGATCCCATGACTCTCTGGACGCAACTGGAGGTACGCGGCGCTCTTCTCACTGCGCTACAAAACTTTTTTTTTTTTTTCTTTATTGCCGGTTTGATTGATTGATTGTGGGTTTAACGCGCCGACGCAACGCAGGCGATGAGGCGCGCCCCGTATGGAGGGCTCCGGATTAATTTTGACACCTGGGGATCTTTATCGTGCAACGAAAAAACAGGCGTTTTGCTCGACCTAGAAACGGCCGCCGGGGCGAACCCGCGACTACAGCAGCCCAACGTACAGAAAACACACAATAAAGGTACTACAGAAAACCCACAATCTACAAAAAGGCCGCCATGCCATGGTGGACTGGCGTTGTCATTTAAAATTCCCTAAGCATGGCGAGGGGTTCCACCCTTGGCAACCACTCAGGAACAGAAAACTTCGCTCTCTGAATTTCAATGAACTGGGAAACAGTTTCGCGGAAATATTTGTCGCGTCGGCCGCGCGTCTACATCACAGTTGAGCCATGCCATACGCGACCGCCAAATACGCGAACGCCTGTGCAGGCCCAACAACATGACGAGATCGTACGGCACCCCATCCTATATACATAAAAACCGTATTCCATGGGGGTTCAGTGGAAAGTCCTTTCGAAGTGTCCTTTGGAAAACATCCCATAGAAACACTGCTGCCCAACAATGGAGAAAGACATGCTCCACCGTTTCCGGTTGTTAGCAAATAGAGCAGCCGGTTCCCCATGGCATAGAACTGCCATCAATGAAGAAAGAACCCTTCCTGATCCAGCCCTCCATCCATGTTGCAACTGAAAGCGTGCCCGTGTGTAGTTTAAATCTTTTTTCGAAGAAAGACTTCGCTCCTGGTGATACTTCCATTCGCTTAACCCTTTTTAGAACATCTTGTCCTGGGCCTGCACAGTAAGGAACAGTAAAACCCGCGCCATCTGTGCATTGGTACAATTCCCGCTACGTAATACCACATCGCATACATCCTTATATGATTTTTTCCGCGTGACATTAGCCATTTCGTGTAACAACTTTATTAGTGCATCGAAAATCGAGCAAACAAAAAACGGGATGACAACAACAATCAGCAACAACGCCGCAACGTCTCCTTAAAGTATCCATAGATGCCCCCTGTCATACTACTCGTAGAAACTACGAATTCGGGCAAAGCCCGCATTAGCCGCACTTGAAGTACTGTGCGCAGAAAAGGGTCTTGAACGTCCCGCAAAAACAAAAATCGATTCACAAGCTGTCTTACAAATAGGTGCGTCAGCCCTAAGCCACCATCGCGGGTTCGACAAAACCGAGACAGGAGCAAGTGCTACGAACGCGTTTTATGTCCTTGACTCATTCAACTACGTCAAAAAGCTACTGATACAACGAAGGCACGCGAAGCTGAACGTCAACGAAAACGACGAACTGAAAACTTTAGAGGAGGATGTCAGCGTCTCTTGCTCGGGGGGATGTCCCGCGTCCGTGCCCCGTCCGTAGCGCCTCTCTGATGATGATTGTGGCAGGATGCCCCTAGGGACTGGCCAACCAAAGAATCCATCACGAGATAGCTTCGCGTTCAATCACCGTCGTCATCTTCCCGTAGGGGAACCGCTGAAGAAGAAGGAGAAGAAGACAAAGCTACGAAGACGAGGGCGTGTACGTTGCTCTCAGCCGGTGCACCAACGTCAACAACCTTTACCTCACCAACGCTGATGGAGACTACCGATTCTACACAGAGACGACATCGACAAGAACATGATGGACGAGTTTCGGCGCCCCGAGAACCACCGCCTACTCACCGTAACACAACAGTACTTGCGTGCCTTTGCCACCGGTGTGTCGACCGGACGTGGAATTCCCTCTGGCGCTACTAAATACCAGATCACTCAACATAACGGCAACACAGTGGAACCACACGAAACCCCCATGATGCTTCGCCTCCTCATCATGGTTCCCCGCTGGAAGATGGTGTATTTTTTCCAACTTTGGGGCTTGCACACGGCGAAGTGTAATTTTAATTACTAAAATTTGTTTAAAAACAAATACAGCAAAATGAAAAACAGTTTAAAGCAAATTTTTTGATCTTGGTAAAACAATTTCAGAAAAAATCAGGAAATTTGACCAAACAAACCAATCTCGCTCACTTTAACGCCCCCTATCTCCGTATTTTCAACAGTGACCAACTTGTGAGTGATAGCTAATGTGGGTAAGATATTTCTTACCAGATCTGAAAAACATCGGTTTTCTATAAATATATGCAAAAAAAGATTGGCGGCTGGGCGTTTTTTAGAAGGATTAAGTCTCGTACCTCGCGCGGGGTACGAAACAGATTCCTCCGCGCTGGCTCCTGCCCCGCAGAAGTGACGGCACGCTTAACTTCCGATGACGTCACTAAATATACGCCACAGTTACGCCATTTCATGTCGCTGGCACGGGGTTGACGGCGTGTGCCATGTGGGATTCGGGCCATGGTTACAACTGCAAGCCTGTTCTGCCAGCGTTCAACAGACTCCGTGAAGTAATTTGTAGCATAAAGATTCAAGACACATTGTAAGGAAGCTTTGGCGAAGTATCAATAAAGGTTCTGCGAGCTTCCTCCGCTCTGTGCATTTGCCATTTTCTTTTTGTACAATTCGATTGCCCAATTTGTTCTCTTATTTGCTTTCATCTTGCCATGTATTTTCTTAGTGTCTTTGGTTTCTTATCACTGCCGGGCTATGCCACTCAAGCTCTACGTGGCGATGGCAGGCCAGGCTTCTTGTCCTGTTTTCATAACGACATAAACGATCTCATCGTCTCACCATTTTATTGTTCAACCTCAGTTAAGTATTTTGCGGATGCTTTCTGCATAACCCCGCACAAGCTCATACAAACTTACACATGTGGAACACTCCCCCTTGTGCACTAATTCCTTAAGGAAAGGGTTACGTGAACGGCATTTCTAAAGGGCGTGGTATCGAGAACTGAGGCCTAAACGCAAATGAAATTGCAAAGTCACAACGTTTAGAGGGCTAGTTATCGGCGCTGTGCTTTATTCGATTTGTTTTGGGCATGCATTTCACAGCCTGCCTTTTAAAATTTGCCAGGCAAACACACATTTTGACTGTTCGATGAAGCTGGTGTAAATGCAACGTGTAAACCGCCCGTGGTCGCCCCCCGCCCCTCTCCCCCACAAATGCTGACCGACGAGCGAAAACTTCCGATATTCTTTATGATTCTTCGTACGTACAAAACTTGATAATACTGCAAGATAATTTCGATCAGCTATTGTGGCGTGAAGCACGGTGACGGGCCACACTCTGGCGCTTCCAGTTGTGAGCGATAAGCAGGAGGAGAACTAGTGTACTGCTCAGCACGGCGAGCAGCAGGGCAGTGGGAGAGAGCCGGCGAACGAAACGAAGGAGTAGGTCCGCCAGTCTTATCCTTGGTGCTGCTGCGGCTGCCTGCTGCAAAGAGGGACGTTCTGCCGCATCTGAGGGGAGAAAAGGAACCAGGTTAAGCACTCCTACAACAGTCATCACCAACGGCCACAACTTTAGGCACTAAGAATTAACGTTTTAGCCCTATAATAGTCACTGAAAAGTGCCATTGTGGCAGATATAGGCACCAAATACTGTCGTTTAGGCAAATATAGGTTCAATTTGTCTTTACTTCAGCAGCGTGTTTTACGACAAATTTTTGACTTGCAGTAAAACAGATTTACGTGAAATGCCGGCTGACTCGACAACAAACGAAAGGCAAACCCGGCCCATCCATGACAGATCCCAGAATGGTCCATGACAAACCAGACCCATCTCAATGATTTGCTGCTTGGATCTGTAGCTGCTTTCACTCGATAATTGTGTGCAAAAAAAAAAAGAAAACAAAACGCTCAACGGCTGTTGAAGTTGGGGGAGCCTGCTTGTACTTCGGTATGGTCCATGGCCTGACTTCATGTGGAATATCATAATGCCTATTGCCCAGAACCTTCAGAACTTCTTTTAGCAGGGGAATCCATCCAGGATTTTTTTGTCAGACAGAATGGCAGAATGTCAAACAGGAATGGCTCTATCAACAACCGGTCGTTCGGGTGATGGTGGCGGATCTGTCCTGGACCATCGAAATGAAAGCAGCATTCTTAGTCAGATTTGAGCCGCTCTCACCTGCGGAAAGCTTTCTGCTACGAGTGTGAAATGAGCACACGAATGTGCCAAGTGACGTTCAAGTGTAGCGTGGAGGAGGAGGAAAAAACTTTTATTCAGGCCCAATCTGACTCCGTGTGTGGAGGCAGACCAGTGGGGAGACTCCTTAGTCCAGGAGTCCCTGGCTCTGGCTGGCAGTCCGGGCCCGTCTCACCAGGTTAAGCTGGGAGCCGGGTTCAGAGCTGGACAGCTGCGCCGCCCACTGTGAAGGGGAGGGGTGGGGATTGGGAGGGAGGTTGGGTGTGTGGGAGCATTCCCATACAATGTGATAAAGTGTACCCCTTTCGGGGCAAAACTTGCACTGTGGTGAGTGAGAGGTGGGGAAAATCAAATGCCAAAGTGTATTGTGAGGGAAGGTCCGGGTTTGAAGTTGACGGAGAGTGATTTCATCGGCTTTTGTTAGAGACAGGTGAGGTGGAGGGAAGGTGCGACGAGAGAGCTTGTAGTGTGTGAGTATGTCATTGTAGGTGAGTAGGGGGTGGGCATCCAGGGTAGTAGGAGGGGGGTCGTGGGCAATGGCCCGGTGTACCACTTCTCGGGCCGCGTCGTGAAGTGTAGCGTGGTATAAATAATTTGGGCTGCGACTCTTTTGTCGACTGCACAGCCGCAATTCCACCGGCGACTGTTTTTGTAGTAGTTGTCTGCCCTTGGCCGAGTTTTTTAAGGGGTAACAACGGGCTTTGGTGAAACAGGCACAGTCGATAACTGTTGCTTGAAGACACAACAGCGCTTCGAAGAACGATCTTCACTGCAGGTATTTATTCGTTGACTGATCAGAACGACCTTCTCAGCTCTTCACAACACCGATGAATTCAATGGCTAGTAATGCAAGTGCCATAATTTTGTACAAATTGCTAAGCCATTCTGTTCTCCGGAAGCAGATGACTAGCGAACCTGGGGGTATAGCACCATTCAGTAACCACGCACTAATATTCTTCGCAGCTACCGATTTCCAAATGCCGTTTAATTATTTGACTAGCACGTAACGTTCTTTATATTCTAATTTCCCTTATTTCTAGGTTTCCAAATGCCGTTTAATGTTAGCCGGCACAGCAATGACGGTGGTCACGACTAGAGTACTTGGAATGTGCCGAGATGGCCTGTCCTATAAATGCGTTTCTCGTGCCTTTTTTGTTCTACATGTTCTGCATCTTGCCAGCCGGCAGTGTACCAGTGATCGCCGGATGACTGTGCACGTGTTCTTGGCGTCTCCTTAAAACCTCGGTTTGTCAACTTTTGCACGTGATTTTCCTGTTGGAGGCGTCTTTGACCTTAAGTGGCGTGTACGAGGCTGGGTTGCGTTAATTTGTTTCTTAGCTCAGGGCACATTGACAAACGTTGCCTGCCGCTGGTCCGTGGCACTGCGTTCTTCAGAAGGACATACAGCAAAACAGCTCGTTTCCAAATGCCGTGGGCACGGGAGTCGTCGGTGAAGTTGGCTGGAGTGTCGCTGCGAACGGGCCTCAAGCGGCTCGTGTACGAGGCTGGGTTGCGTTAATTTGTTTCTTAGCTCAGGGCACATTGACAAACGGCCTGCCGCTGGTCCGTGGCAAATGGTGGCGGGTCGTGCAGGTTAGCTTATTGTGGCGAGGGCGAAATGGTGGCGGGTCGTGCAGGTTAGATTCTTGGCACTAAGTTTGCGTTTCTCGGCGTGTTTGACACGGCTCGCGGGTTTTTGTCACAAACTGCGTGCGACTGGCACCCAGTTGCAGGCTTTTGAGGCGAGAACAGTCCTTGCTGAACATCGACTCGAAAAACCACAAAAGACAAATATAACAGAAATAACGAACCTCTTAAGCGCTGCAAACTTCATACAGGAACGTATAGTGACAACATGCGCTAAAAAGGCAAATGCTCATAAAGGGGCCATGCAGACAAAATACAAATTTGTTTTATTGGGATGATTTTATGTATTATAGTGCCCCAGCACTTCTCCGGAAATAAACGATGCCTTAGTGACTAAGAAATTTACCAAGTTACAATTTTGATTCTCCCGCCAAAATATGTTTTCGTGACGTTTACAACTACGTCACAAGAACAGGTCTTCAAGCGAAAACTATTGCGCCATTAGGCCTGACAGCCGACTACGGAGCCTTGTTTACCATCAGTATTCCTAGCTGGAGCCACCATATCGTGCCGGGACGTTTTCCTCCTTTGATTTCATTTTGCGCGTATTTGCATCTGGCTTGTTTTTGTTGAAGGAGCCGTTCAGACAAAATACAATATTGGTTTACTCTACATATTTGGTGTTTTGTTTTTTGTAGCGCTTTTGTTTTGAGTAGTGTTTTGTAGCGCTTGTTCGGCAGCAAACGATGCTTTAAACCTTCAGAAAAAAATATTTTAGGTCGAAATTCCCATTCTCCCGTTAAATCGTGTGCTTTCGTGACGTCGGCAATGCCGTATTAACAGTGGGGTTTTAAAACTACATATAGCCTGGTGACCAGGGCGGCTACCATCTCACAGGCGCCCATTGATTATCTTGGTTATCACCTACTTTAACAGAGGCCGCTGCAATACTGCTGAATGCCAGTGGTTTGTCGGGGCCTCCGCGATCGGCTGCCGGCGGCGCGCCGTTGCTCGGCGCGCCGCCGGCAGCCGATCGCGGAGGCCGTGGGTTTGTTAGCGTGTTTATCGCCCACTTTCATAGATGGCGCTCCAATACTGCTGAAGTTCCAGTATTCGCGCTTTGCTTCTGGCCGGACTTGTACACCAGCCGTATTTTTATTACGGTTCACACTATTCGTTTCCCAAAATTTAAGCCGTGACTACACAAATATGGTCACGTGAGCAACCGTTCCGCTTGTGTAAGTTTGTCAGTGTTGTTTCCGCGAAGTCCAGCGCGTATGACGGCTGTGTTAGCGGTGTCAGCCGGCAAAGTGCCGCACTAACTGCTTTGGTGTCTACGTGTTATTTCGTAACCTTAATTGGTTCTTAATTCTTACTGCTATAAAAAGAATGTACTCTACATTTAGTGCAAATAGCTCGTTCACCAAGCTTCATCAATATTTCTGGCGTTTTTCAGTTAAAAAAGCGTCTTCGTGCCTGGAATAAAAATGAGTGAGTACCGACGTCTGCTGCTTCCAAACTGATACGCTTTAATGTTGTCTTCTTGATCTTTTAACCTTCCTTTCAGCTGTTAGATTATCTTGATACGCTGAACTGAGTCATTTAACTGTGTAGTCGGGAACAATCCACTGCAGTAGAGTACTCGACTTGCGCCGGGATGAACTCGTGAATAAAATTATGGATTTTAAAAGCTGTTCCACAGGAATAACGAATGCATCGCAATCTTACCTAGCCGTCTGCATATTTGCATATACCAAAGTAATTTTAAACCTATTCCTTCATTTCATGCTAAGTACTTCAGCTTTATTCATACGCAATCTTGCCACAATAGGCTGGGTTGGTGCTGCCCGAAACAATAAATAAACGCAGTCTTTCACCATGCCTTTATTACCGCAACCTCTCTCAAATGGACTGTCCGGAGTACACCCTGACGCATGCATGATATGGAACCACTCTTTAATAAATAAAGATAGGTTTCCACGCCCACTACAATCAATGATAGTGCATGTCCCCTCTTGCTTTTATTGCTACGCTAAGGGACAAGAACATTTCTTGTTAGCGAAGGCAAAGGAAGGAAATTTGCCAGGATCAAGAAACAATGTAGTGGCTCGCTCTGAAGGCATGTAACCAAAGCCTTTGTAAATCTATCACCACTGTGTCATAGAGATACGCTTCCGGCTTGAACCTAGTGCGCTAGAAATCGGCGGCTGAGTATATTACAGTACACACTCGGCACACGGTTCAAAACGGGTCAGCATTGGTGGCTGTTTATCAGTGAACGACAAGACAAGGCACAGCCAGAGCTTTTTTTTTTTTCTTTAGGTAGTTGAACGCGAAACGCTCGGCCAGCTCCTGTTTAAGCTCACGAGTGAAATTGTATTGATGTCATTTTTATGACCTGACACGCTCCAGTATTTAGGTAACTCTACTTTTTCTATAAAGTATGCTGGACTTGCTGCCATCTTGGAAGAACGCTCATGGAATGCTCGTTTACTCCTTGATCCCCTAAGCGTTTAATCACTGCTCCGCGAACACCTAGCCCAATGCCACTTATTATCCCTAACAGAACATATAACTGTGTATTATGTATGTATTCTGTATTCTGCCAATTTCTCGATTACCATGTTAAAAGCATGGATCCGATATGCAGTTAAGTCCTTCCAAAAACTGGTATCTTTTTTGGCTGTTTAACGTGCCGCTGATGCGGTTAGGTGTTACTTTAATTCACAATTGGCAGGTAGCCCAGAGCACGCTGATTATGTTTTTCAGCTCTTCGACACCGACCTGTGTTCAGTGCTGTTATTATGTTGGACTTCGAAGAATTCTAGAAATGGCTTCGACTTGAATCCAGGCCAGTAAAAAGAACTAGGTGACTTCGACTTGAATCCAGGCCACTAAAAAAACTAGGGGATATTTCTGTAGGCCGCGAAAGCGAACAGTGGCTTCTTTCAGCACCTGCTCAAGAGATTAGCTGCGGTGTTCCAGGTTGATGGTGTTCGGTGAATATGCTGCAGGCAGAACAGTGCGTATGTGACTGGTAGATACTGAAAACGTGCTATCTAGGATGTTATCTTTTTTCAACTTGACAAAAAGAATAGGGCGAACATTTCAAAAACCAATATATTGAAATATCACCGAACGTTCATATATCTTACCCTCCTGGGCTGTGGAATCTTGGCCATGCGACGGCTCGCTTGGGGCGACCCCAGGGCCGTTTAATGCCGGGCCAGTGTCCCTGCCATCTCTGCCATGTTCCGCAGGAGCGTTCCCGGAGACAAGGTTTGCCAGCGACGAAACGGAGTCGGAAGTCCCCAACTCCGCGTCGGACTCCTGGAAATCGCACGGAGCTGGCCCATCGAGGAGGAGGGCATGTTCTGGTATCATTGTGGAGGCTCCGGGCTGTGCGAAGGCCTCGCCTTTGGTCCTGGTCCAGTACGAAGAGCAAAAAAGTTACAAATTCTTGTAAGCATTACTACTCAGGGGCCTCTGAATGCTAACTTACCTTCAATGGTGATCTGGACCGCGAGAAAAAAGGGTAGTGAGCGTCATCGCCAAATCAATGAGTAGCTTCTTCTTCGTCGTCACCTTCTATTTCTTCTGCACTATAATAAGTTTCTCACGACCCAATCCTGACTTTCGCTGAACAAATACTGATCTGGCTTTTCACATCAAGCACGCCAAATTCCTAGTACAAAAAAATAAAACGGTAATAAAATACTTGTCGAATTTATCGTCCTCATAAATTGTAAATAAACGTGCGAGATGATCCGATTATTACCCTCCGGGTGTCTTTGTTAACGGACCGTCCACTAAAATGTGAAACAAGAAACCGAACCTTTTCATACTCTCTCAAGCATGCAGCGAACCATACACGCTTGTATTCGTCGCTGGGCGATGGAAGTATCGTTGGATTAGTATTTTGTAGCCGCAATGCAAGCAAGCGGAGCATTGAGGTTTATTGCACCTTCGCCTTATTTAGGCTTTGTACAACACGCGCAGTGCCCCGTTTGCCTCTGGAGCTTGAAACAAGATCAACGTTTTCGCGGGTTTTCGCGAGGACTGCCATTTTCGCGAGGACTCCCACAACGGAACTCTTGCAGTTGAATAAATATTTATTCCTTATCTTCCTTCACCCACGATCATCATCATCGTCAGAGAAAGTTGGCTTTCATGCAAGGCATTTTCGATGTGACATGCGCCATCAGTGAGAAATAGAAAGCTTCTCTTTAGTACGCCTCAACTTGTTTTTTTGCGAACAACACTACGTTAGCGTTGCACCTCCTCCCAACTTTCTTCAAACGGTACGATTCACTGTGCAGATACAGGGTAACAATTTTTTTTCTTATTTTTTCTATCGGTACATCACATGCAGGAGACATTTTTTTCTTCATAAATGTTACAGCTTTTCACTTGCTGACACATTGACTCCATCACCATAGCTAGCATTTTTGAGTCTGCATAGCCGTACACTGGAAACAGACTCAATTTGGTATGTTTTTTTTAGTGTCCCTTTTCCTCAGTTTTTCGCGCTGAGAAGATGTACAAGTTCTCCAAACACGTTCGGACAATCATTAGTTTTGCTACAGCATCGCTTGACAAGTTTAGTTCTAAAAGGTTATAGTGACGTTTCCCTTCCTGTACGTGGGTTATGTTCAAAGGCACCGGATTCTTTCATCATCATCAGCCTGGTTGTGTCCACTGCAGGGCTAAGGCCTCTCCCAAAGATCTCTTAATGAGCGCGTCATCTTCATCACAGTCATTATCATCATCTCTTCATCGATTTCTTTTTTTTTTATACATCTGGTGTAGCAAGCTAGGCGCCTTGGCCAGGCTAACCTCACCAGTATCATTAAGACTACTCTCTCTCTCTCTCTCTCTCCAAAGATCTTCTATCCACGCCCACCGAGCGGTAGCTGAATCCGCTCTTTCCCCCATATTTTCGTAGCTCATCTGATCATCGAGTCCTCGACCACCCCTTGTGGCGTTTAGCGTCTATTGATAGCCACTCGATCCAAGTGTTTTCCCTGATGCATGCGCATGACGTGACCCGCCAATGCCCATTTTCTTCGCTCAATTCGAGCTAGAATGCCTTCCACCTTAGTCTGTTCCTAATACATGCAGCTGTTTTCCTATCCCTCTGCGTGACCTCAAGCATTCTTCTTTCCACGGCCCGTTGGGCCGATTTACGTTTTCTTTCAAGTCGTTTAGTGACACCCTAAGTTTCTGCGCACTACGTCATTACTGGAAGAACGCATTCGTTAAATACCAGCTTTTTGACTAACATAGAAAGCTTAGTAGCCAGGATTTTTTATCAATGCTTTAATTGGTCAGTTCAGCTGCCATAGCCGAACGATATCGTGCCAAGCATGACACATAACTGCTTAAGGAAGCATCGTCTAAGGCTTCAGTGGGAGGCACGTGCTATTCTCGGTGCGTGTGCGTATGCGCGTGAGCGTGTGCGTGTACGCGTATGTGCGTGTATTCACAAGCGGGTGTGTGACACTTTGCTAGGCTTCAGAGTACACACACAGGATTACGAATACAGGCACAGACTTCTTGTGACCGGCCTTCCTAGTGTCGACACTCTGCTTCATGATAGGTGCAAACCCGGCACTTCAAGTGTGATTAAGAGCGTTGAATTAACGTGTTGGTATGCCATACCCCGGCCTCAAATCTGCCTAAATGATACCACGCCACCCTTAGGTACAAAAAGCTGGCACAGAATTGAGCTATGGGCATATTTACCGATAAAAAATATCACCTGTTTTTAAAACTCAGCGTCCGTTTGAAATCCCACGCTTCTACCTTCAGGATAATCCGGCAGAACGGCGGAGCTCCATTACATAGTGGCGGCAGTAATGCTGGTACCACGCATTTGTATTTACAAATATTACAAAGACGCCAAGTTACGCTTTCGAAATATTGTTGTCTAGGGAAACGGGGTAGGTTATGGGAATTGGGGAGAAATAAAATAATTGCTATGAGGGGGTAGAAAGCTGAAGGAAGTGGAAGAAGCCAGCTGTCTCGAGGAAGCTCCGTAGAGCGGTGAGCGGACGCCGTTCTTCGCTTTAATTCGAAAGGTCTGGGTGAAGCAGTTGGATACCAGAAAAGAAGTTGTATTCCAGGACAAACAGTAGGTGGCGCATATTCCGGCCAGGAAATGACGAGCTTGCACACATAAGGAAACGGAATCTGTCCTCTTGCTGCTGGCGCTGTAGGTGATGGATTGATCAAAGCATTGTTCGGGAAACGCCCCATCTGCGTCAATAGCAATGTCTGTGTTACAGTCATCCAGTACTGATATAAAAGCGTTGTACAACACTCTAATTCAGGTATGTTTACATACGTGGGTATGTATCGCTGCGCTAGTTTAAGAGTAAACACTATCAGATGTGTGCCGCAGTGAAGAAGCCCAGGCCTCACATCCGGTTTTGAGTTTGTTCTAAGTCAACCGTGCCTCCAGCTTGAAGTACGTTCGGCTCAAGACGTTTCGCTTCATGACAAATGTTCTATAAATGCTTTCATGAAAAATTACAAACACACTACCCTGTCCTACAACATGAACCCACTTCGCGTATGGACTTCCTACCATCAATAAAGTTGCTATTCTACAACTACTCAATGTTTTCATTAGATAGGCTGGGGTGCGCCATCCACTAAATACCTGCAAAGGAACGATACCTTCTTGCGTGTAATACGTTGTTCAATACCACATGGTGGCTATGTGCAACCATATGGTGGAATACCATACGGTGGCTATGGTGGCTATGTGCTCTGTATGTGCAACCCCTTGCTTGGGTCTTGAGTGCGCATACATGGTCCGCAGTGTGGGCTGGTCCCGGTTTTATTGCGATCAACATGAAGTGTTGCGCTGTACGTGAGAGGTTTATTGATTGACTGATTGCTAGTGATACTTAAGCAATGTACATAGTGTTGTAGTGGCTACGATGGCCCCGAAGGGCCCAACGAGTACACAGAAGCCACGGTCGAGTTGACGAACATATACAGAGTTCTACCGGGCGCCGTCAACATAACCTCGGCAGCAGCCCCATGGTCGCAGATAATAAACTACTTTTGTATCAGGAAAACCCCGATACTACATTCGTGCCCACTTCGCAGGAACACATCACCGGAATACCAAAAGGAACCCAAAGGCACCGACAAGTACATCAAAGTCCCCTACGTACACATGATGAGACCCAAACCAATTAACAGTACGCAAATCAAGAGAGACATGCGCACTTAAAGTCCCATTAAATTTGTCGACCTAGCCCACGTACACCGACACAACTCCATGCATCCTCGTAGCCACATCCTCCCTCTTTTCTTTCCTATGTGATAGGGTTGTTGTAGTGAGGGTTGCTCTTCTGGTCTATGTTATTCTCGTATTCGGCATGACTGCCTCCTTCAAGTCATTTATTATTCGGTTGGTGGTATTGTAGTTGCGAAGTTTTTCCACGTGTCTTTATCTTTTCACATAGTTCACCTTTGCATAGCCGACTACATCCTAGCATCTGTATGTGGTTAGCAGCTTCCAGTGACAACAGGATGTGCTTCACGAGATCCTTCATGTACCATGTTGCTGTGCAGTTGCTCCGATTGTCGCCTCCTGCTGCTTCAACTCACTTCCCACTATCGTTAGTTCCCAATGCAGCTACGCCCTCTTCTTGAAATGTATTTAGGTGCTCACCAACTGTTGATGGGCCGAGGTCCTGTTTTATAGCAGTAGTGTTAGTCTGGCAACATTGTAATTGATTTTCTGCGAGTAACGACTGTACTTCAGCATCATGCATCCCATGCGTGGGGACGTCGCCGACTGTAATTGTATTTGAGTGTCGATGACTGTGTTGTCGTCGCTGGCGTAGATTGATGTGTCGACGCGCGCCTTCTCTGCTGTGACGTTCTGACCTGCTTGGATGGATGACGAGGCATGCGGCAAGCATTAGTCAAATGGCCACGTCTGCTGCTGTTGAAGCTTGTCCTTCGTCGTTTTGGGCAGCGCCGAGATTGGTGCTACCCCCTGCCACAGCAACCTCTGGTTGTCGCCTACGTGCCTCGGCGACTGGTTTGGGGGAGCATTGATCCGCGCAGCGACCACGGCTGCCTCACAGCTTCACGAATAAGTCGAAACTCCGAACGAGTAAACTTGTAGTTCTTATTCCCAGATACTTTTGGACAAACTAAAGAATCTTCTTCGAACAGGCATTCCCGGACACTGCCTAATGTGAGATCTACTTTATGTTTGCCCGGAAATAGGAACGCCTCTTAGAACCAAGGTTGCAGCACAGGTGAAGTATTAAATGGGTAAAACAGACCACAGACTGCCTGTTCTCGGCGCAGCCTTCGGTATCGCATCAGATTGGCTCATTGTAACACAGGTGCGTCCAAGTGAGTTGAAAGTCTTTGGAGCAGCTAGTCGTATTCATTGGGGGAGGCATCTGCGCCTGATGATATGGTTGGTTCTACTAAATGTGTGATTTTGTGGCACTGTGCACCCAGAAGTGTATTGAAAACTGGCCCTTCATTTTTAAGAACGATATCTTTTATCCTGCTGCATTTAGGGACGTCTTGAATGAGCGGTGCCATTTTCTGTCTGGAATGGCCGGCTTCCGCTGTTTAGGGAGGAATACCGGCAACTTGCCATCGATGTCAGCCATGTTCATCACGAAAATTGCGGCTTATTTGACGGTGTGACGATGTACATTTGTTTTGAGGTAAAACTACCTTGTGCGAACTGTCACTAGCCGAAATGTTGGTTACCGCCAGGCGCAGTATTATCGCAGCCGATTGTTTGTCGCACGTCTAGTCGGTACACGACTGTCAGTATAGTCGCTGTCATCTCCGGTGGGGCCTCATTCGCTGGAGCCGACTACATCGTAGCATCTGTATGTGGTTAGTAGCTTCCAGTGAAAAGTGGATGTGCTTCAAGAGATCCTTCATGTACCATGTTGCTGTTCAGTAGCTCCGATTGTGGACTCCTGCTGCTTCAGTTCACTGCCTACTACCAATAGTTCCCATTGGAGCTACGACCTCTTCTTGAAATGTATTCAAGTCGTCACCATTTCTTGATGGGTAGAGGTCCTGTTTTACAGCAGTACTGTTAGTCTGGCAACAATGTAACTGATTTTCTGCGAGTAACGACTGTACTTCTGCATCAAATCCAATGCGTGGGGATGTCGCCGACAGTAATTGTAGTTAAGTGTCCATGTATGTGTGTCGTCGCTGGCGTAGATTGATATGTCGACGCGCGCCTTCTTGGCTGTGTCGTTCTAACCTGCTTGGGTGGATGGCGAGGCATGCGGCAAGCATTAGCGTAATGGCGATGTCTGCTGGTGTTGAAGCTTGTTCGTCGTGCTTTATTGGAGACCTAAACTCAAATACTCTTGTTTTCTGGATCAGTGCTGGCCTGTAAGGCTGGTGAAGTCCTCCGCTCGGACCCTCGTCGTCATGGACAAACGCCGCAAAAGAGGTCCATAACAAAGAGAGCGTGGTGGTGGCTCGTTTGAAAGGAAATCCCCAAACGAAGTACGTCGTTGGACGAATGTGTTCAGAACATTCATCCGATAACTTCAATGGGGTCTTGTTAATTTTCGGATGACTCTAAGGTCGAGTGCGGCATTGCATAGAAAGCACTGCGTACCCCGAAGGCCCTCAAGAGAAAGAGAGACCACGCTCGTGAAGAGAACAACCCCATACTGACATTTATTCCAACCGGGGTTGTCGACATAGTAACTCAAAACTCAAAATACTCGTAAGGAAAAAACCCCGACAGGCATCTAGCGCAGCAGGATCGCCCATCTGTACGCAAGCCGGAAGTTACACAATAACGCAACACCTCAAACAGCAACCGCAAAGGCCAAAACGGTAGTTCCCGCAGGCGCCGTGGACAGCACATGTTTTCGCGTTCGCCCCTATCCCTGGACGCCACGCCGGCCTTCATGGCTGTAGGGCCGTATAACGGAAGCCGAACGGAGCATTCTTCGCACTCAGGGGAGTGGATGAGGATTACAACACGACTGTCAGGGTTCTCAGCGCCGGCTCAGTTGACCGAATCATTGGGCGGGCGGGTGATGCTTAAGTGTGGCCCGAATGCGACGAAATGCGCGACGCACCATTCCCACAACACGACACCTGAGATGGCCGAGCTGATGGCATTTAAGCGGGATTTTCGATGCCTAGAAGCGCAAGACCAGTTCGAAGATTCTGCGATCTTTACACACGCGATTAACTTCTTAAAGGGACACTGAAGTGGATTTGTCAAGCTCCCGTTTTTGCTTGCACTGCGTAGACTGGCTCAAATTAGCACACTTTTCATCGTTTATCCGGTTGACAAATCGGTAATTATTTTACAAAGCGCGAAAGAAGAAAAACTACCATGCGCGGTTTGCGGCGGCCGCACCAACTAAGGCTGTGACGTTGAGAGGAGGGGCGCCGTGATTGGACGATGCCCAAGGTTAGCAATCAAACAAGTTTCGGTTTCGGTTTCGGTTCTGTAAAACATAACCAATGGCGTTGTTGGATGGGCATTCTCAATATCTCAGTAATCATCGTACCGCGCTTCTGCCATGTTGGCGGCTGTAAAATGCACAAGATAAGCCTCCCAGGACGGCTTGTAGTCGTAGCATTCACTATCCGAGACCTACGCAGTGCATGAACGCCCTCCGCGTACCCGCAGACGCCCAAATGTCATGCGCTTTTCCCCCATATTTGGAGCTTGCCTCCCTCATGCCTGTATCGTAAAAAGCGTGTTCGCACCAGGCCAAGGGTCTGTTCATTCTGGCCTGTGCCCACTGCCTGCAAGCAGTCGGTGCTTATGGCAACAGCACGCCAACGAGAAGTCGCTAGCGCGCCAGTGCCAGCCTGCGCGTGTTTTGTGAACTAGTTCGTGTAGACATGAACGTTGCGGCCCAAAAAAAGGTGAACTCAATATAGAAAACATCGGCGGCAGACATAAAAGTTAACTTACAAAAAAAAAAAGCACGTACCCGCGGGAATTCGAACTCGTGACTTCCAAAACATCTGCGATGAACTACATAACGCCTCAGCCCACTCGGCCACGAAGCCGGATCCGCTGGCCTTCCGAATATAGGGTATATATTGCATAACCCGTTTACACTTTTATTTAGTTTTGGCATTTCAAGCAGCTTAGGTGACTATTTGTTGTACTGCGCTCGTGCAGTAAGCGTCGCCCGAGTTTCCACAGTAGCTCACGTCTAGCAATTGCATTTCGTAGACGGAAAAGCGTTCGCAGATGCGTAGTCGTGCTGCTGACCGCTGTGCTTGTTCGCCCAGCGCAAAAAAGTGCTTCCCGCACCCTAGTTTTACGCTGTACGGTAAAAATATCAGTTGATTTTATTTATTTAGTACCTATATTAACTTCGCTGACTCTTCTCCCGCCTTCAAGAGGCCTTATATTTTCCTACTGGCGTACCAGTCAGCGAAGCGTCGCATGTGCGCTTGTGCAGCGCCTGTGTGAAGCGACCTTGACTTGGAGCTAGATACAGTGTACAAACAAACCAAGTAAAGAAAGGCACATTCTTCCATTCACAAACGTGTGCTGGCTTCGTTTCAACTAATCGAACGAATTGCGACCAAGCAATTTTTTTTAACCTCCTTGATTGCGACGACCCGCCGGCGGCCGGCGGACGAAACGCTGGGCCGACTGACTCTGTCTGAAGGCCGGGGAGCCGTGCAGTAGCGCAGCCAGCCAATTGCCACCTCATCCCCTCCTGACGTCACACGAAAACGCCACAGAAAATGGGCGAGCGTAAAGAGAGGAGGACAGCATTTTCGAATTAGTTTTTCTACTAAATAAAATCGCGTAAACGCGCCTAGAGTGGTCGAAACATGGCCTGGGGACTCCGGTCTACAATTTGCGCTAGTAATCCCGCAATGTTTACATATCACTTCAGTGTCCCTTTAACCGGCTGAAACCAACCCACTAGATACCGACCCACTTGGTAGTCTCAAGGCAATGGCAAGGCCCACGCACTCGCGCAACAAGTCGACAGAGAATCAACTGGGTAAAGTTGCATCACCCGGGCTGAAACCTCTTCGTCTGATCATAGAACTTCCTTTCGTCACAGCACTATCATCTGTATATCAGGATAATCAGGAGCATGATGACGATGAGAGCACACCGGGTGAAACGTCGGAATTAAGCCACACCGCGCAGCTACAATCTACAGGCAGCCCTTTGGGGTCTAAAGACAAGCGGGTGTTCGCATTGATCAGCCAATAATTACACTGCACACAATCTACGGGACAGCCTCAGCTTTGCCAACTGTCGACAACAAGCCTTCAAAAAAGTACGCTCGGTAAGCCCACCGAGTCCTCATGATTGGCCTTACCCGAGTATTTCTAAAGCAAGCAAAGAACGGCTTCTGCTCACCGCTCTATGGAACTTCCTTGATATGTCGGGCCTCCGCCATTTTCTTTAGCTTTACAGCCACTGTTTTATTTTCCCCCAATTCTCAAAACTTCCTCCTTTCCCCTAAACACCGAAATTCGCCAAAGCGTTACATGGCGTCTTTGTACCATTTGTAAACAAAAATACATGGTACCACCACCAGCGTATTGCACTAAAGGAACCAGCCACCTGATATGTCGCGACAACAAGCTGAAAACGTACTCCCCTCCACTGCTACATCTATCCTCTTCCCAGACCCTAAAACCGGTTTGCGAGGACTTACAGCAAAACGTTGGAAACGTGTATTTCGGGACGAAGAGCTCCCATCACTTTAACATCACTTTAGCACCTTAAAGAACCCCAATTAGGGGGTAAATAGCGAGGTCGAGAGGGTCTCACAAAGCAGGAAAGGCGTTCTTAGCACAATGATAGCTGCGAAATTAGACCTCCGTAATTTAAATCTGATGGATAATTCTAACTGTACGATTTGGTCCCGCCGAGATGTGTATGTATAAAAAAATTAATGCAAAATAAAATTCAAAAGCTAGCAAGACTTCCGCCACAGATAATCCAAACTGCGCACCACGCAGCCCGTAGCCTGGCGGCGTATTTCCAAACGCTTCGCTGCACAGCGGCCCCCGTGACACGCCCATTCGCGCGATGCAGAGAGAGAGAGAGAGAGAGAGACAACCTTTAATAGAAAAGGATGACCACTGGTCACGATGGGGGAAAGGAATGGGGAGGGAGGGTAAAACAAAATAAACAAATTAATGCTGGTCGTTCTCAGTAGACTCAATAACTGGGCCAGTTCTTGGAACCTGCAATTCATGGGCCAGTTCATGGTGATCGCAATAGGGTTTGTGCACATACACCAGTACGTTCGGGGGAAGGACCCGCTCAAACAACCCGTGCCAGACCGCTTTTAAAGGGACCCTGCAACACTTGCCATCGACTACTAGTACTGTATTTTGGGATAAAGTCTATTGTCCCAGAAATCTCCTCCCGCAAGAATTATGAAAATCCGTTCACAATTAACGAAACTACGCGCGATGAGAAATCGCGCATAATCGTTCCCTCTCAACTCGAACGCGGACAAGGCGACGAAAGCTGCGCGCTCTCTCCCGGTACAGTGCCTAGAATATACTGCTAGGCACTAGGAGAGGGGGCGGCTCGCGGCGTTCTCTTCGGCGGCCTTCGATATATCACATGCCGGGTAGTTTTCTCCTTTTCTCCGCAACGCGGAGGGGCCTACTTCCGGTCTGGTGCCACAAAAAAGCAGGCATGGGTGCCTGCTCGCAAGTGCGCGCTCAGGCTGGTAGGGCGTTTTTGAAGCAATTGGCGGTGAGCGCGACCACAGGCGGCGCTGCGAAGCGCGCCTCCGTGACGTCGGCTTAGGGATTCTCGCATTTGTCGTCTGCTTCACTCGGACTCGCTCTCCCTGCTGTTTCTTTGCGCTCGGTTGACGTGTGAGGCATTTTGCGTGCGCGTAACTTTTTATCATAATAATAGAATTAAAATTGCATACACTAGCTCAAGGCGTGATTTGAAGTATAGTTTTGAATACCGCTGCGGAAGAAACATTGCCGGCGTCACCCCATTCCTTGCGAAGCCGGTCCTGTGCGGAGAGCGAAGAGTCGGAGCTAGGCGTCAGCCTCTGTATTCAGCAATCTTTGGAACAAAGGGGACAGCCAGCTGCTAATAACCGACAACAGCTAAAATGCAAGACCAGAACAAATTCTAGCCCTTCGGGGCTCTCGGCTTTGACAGAAGGAATTTAATCGTACGTAAAGTAAAATAGTTTTCGCAACCTTGCCGAAAAGCTCGAAAGTATTGTATCACATCATTTTATGTTGTCACTGCATGAAAGTATGCCGACATGTATTATGGGCCGCAAAAACGGTAGGTTGAGTTCCAAATAATCCACTTTGTGAATAAGCGCGTGCTTTTTTTATATCCGGCTTCTAATCCAGTGTGGAGGTTTATTTTGCCAAACGAGTCACGTCTACGGTAAAAATACAGTGGCAGAATGTTTGTTCAGACCTGGAGGGATATTTCCGTACATTTCCCACAGCCATATCTTCCCAATATTCAGATATGCGTTACAGGAAAACTGCACTCGAGAGGGGGAGGAGCAGGAGGTGAAGAAAACGTATTTCAACTGTAAAATCGAGCTGATTAGTGGGCCGCATCCTAAGTCCATATCAAGAGAGTAATTTTCTTCAATTCATCGAACGACATCCCGAGTATTCCAGGATTTGTTCTTTACGCCTGGAAGTGTTGGAAAACAACAAAGAGCTGCTTGGAAATATTCATCCGTTCTTGTTATACTGGAAACCAGCACGTATACTATTTATTGTATTCGTTAGCGAGTATATAAACCCTCCAACACCACAATCATGCCATAACTGTTCTAGTTGTGAGTCAGTTCGTCATGATAACGATGGTTACGATAGAAATAGGGAGCCCCAACGCCGCCTTCGAGTACTCTGGACAACGTTGTCTGAGGCGCGATTGCTACGGCGTAGCACAAACCTTCTCACTGCGTTTACATGTAAATAAACAACGCACGCTTTAGATATGCACATTCTTTCACGCAGCCATAACATAAGCCAATTTGTGAAGAAGTAATCTATGCCATACAGCCTGAAGAAAATATCACACGAACTCTGTGAACCCCCCAAACATCCCCAAACCTCCTAATAACACGTTTGTCACGATGAAGAAAATAATGTATTGGGAACAGAAAAACATCCATCTGATACAAGTCAACAACAGCGAAAAAAATAGAGGTGAGCCGTTTTATTTCCTGCTGTGCTATGCGCGTGTTTGGGCTTGCTGCTTGATAGCATTATACTCTTGAGTTTTCATGAGAGAATCTCAAAAAATTCTTTAGCGAAGCCTACCCATTTTAAACACTTATCGAGGAGCCCTGCCCTACACTGCAAATAAGATAGAAGGGACGAGTTACACACGATCTTCTGGCCGATGCTCTGGAGAAAGTTGTTCTCTCTTTCCTCGTGTGCGGAAAACTTGTGCGGCGTACAGCTTGAAATCATTCAGAGCTGGCAGAAGAATTACTAGAAATACGCTTTTTAATGCAATAAAGCAACAAAGCGGGCGATTTCAGCACAGGCATTGCTGCCCCTCACAAGCGGAGTGCAGCAGACGACAGCGGACCGAGTCTCTAAGCTGACGTCAGAGGCAGGGGGCGCCACTCAAACATCTCACCGCCAATAAACGTTTGTAGTCGAGTGGTCCCGTTGAAAGGGAAGTATTGAGCTCATCACTCAAACTCCGCGCGCACTCAAAACACAAAAGAAACGGCAAAACTGCGCCTACAGGTTCAGGCATAGAAGAGGTTCGTACACGGCGATGACGGCGACGGAAATGGAAGAATCTAGCCGCGAAGTTGACCAGTGACAGCCGATCGGGCAGCCATGGCCTATGTGACGTCCCTTAGGCCATGCATAATGAGGACAACTGAAGAGAGAGCGGTTTGGTTTTTCCGCGTCTTTCACATCGATTTGCGCGCTCACCGCTTCACGTGCACGTGTAATATTTGGCTCAGGTATTCCTGGCAGTGTAATCTAAACGTCGCGCAGGTTTACTGGCACTGCTCAAAGAGTGTTGCAGGGTCCCTTTAATTGAATAAACCGCTATTTCATATAATAGTTGTGCATCAGTTTGTTGTGGATCGGGATGGGGTTGGGGAGATTTAAATGTACGATGCGTGGCGAAAGCTGGGCACCACCAAACTAGGTGGGCGAGGACAGATGGAGTGGTGGTACGGCAGTAAGGACATCGAGGGGCAGGTGAGGGTTATACCACTTGCGAAGTGTTTCAGGTGTGTACGCTGAATTTGCAATATATTTTAGAGCACTGCACGGGCCCAGGCCGGCCCAAAAGCCCGGGCCCGACCCGGCCCACGGGCCGGGCCGGGCCCCCGAAGTCGATTATCGGCGGGCCCGGGCCGGGCCCGGGCTCAGTGCCGCGGGCCCGGGCTGGGCTCGGGCTCAGTGCCGCGGGCCCGGGCCGAGCTCGGGCTCGACGCCACGGGCCCGGGCCGGGCTCGGGCTTGAATTCATAGGCCCGGCCGTTAATATTTCCGACGTGAAGTGTAGAAAGAGCATCAAATTGAATATTCTGAGTATACTTTTACGCGCTTCTTGATGTTAGTTGTACACATTATTTTAAAAACGTGTTTTGCTAGGGCTGATAGTCACTATACTGTAACTTTAATGACATTTAATGTACTGCATCAAGATTTTATATTTTGGTGTATAACATATCAAGGATACGCTTACAAGGAATGCCCTAGCGGGGAAGGAATTATTTAGTCCACCCTGGAGCTGTGCACCTACGTCTATGTACGTGTGTTTTAGATGTCGAACCAATCTAAATGCGGCTGCCGTGGCTGGAAATCAAACTCGCGTGCTAGAGAAGCGCCACCGCCTAACAACCACTCTAGGGAAAATATTTCAACCCACGCACATACTCGTGGATTCAAATGGAGAGCAAGAAATTTCATTAACACCAACTTGTGACCGAAACAACCACATGAAATTGCCAAGAGTCTGGTCATCAAAGGTGATGGTGACTCTCGTGTAAGAATACGAGCTATTATTACGCCCATGTGGCGTGAACTGCAGATGGTCTGAGCTAAACTACGTGTACTTTGAACCCTTATTTTTTGCGTTACAATTCAGGGTGTGCTTGTACAGACTAGATGCTCCGTCTGATTTCCCACTACGAAGACACTCGACCAAATATAATAAACAAATTTTCTTCAACGTCTAAGACCAGGCCTGGCCACACACATGCGGGCACTCCCTAGGCTAAAAAAAGACCGTGCCCGGGCTGGGCGTGGGCTTGAGACGACGGGCCCGGGCCAGGCTTGGGATTGAGACGACGGGCCCGGGCCGGGCCTGGGCTTGAAACGACGGGCCCGGGCCGGGCCCGGGCTAGGCTCACTTATGAATGACCGGGCCCGGGCCGGGCCCGGGCTCCGTGTTATGGGCCCGGGTCGGTCTCGGGCTTCACAAAGCGGGCTCGGGCCGGGCTCGGGCTTTAAAATCAGGCCCGTGCAGTGCTCTAATATATATTTAATAAAAATTTCGCCTGAGCGGGAAATAGGAGGTAGGCGGCTGAGGTAGCCAGCTGGAGTTAGGGCTTTTAGACGTGTGCGTCGGTCCTTGTGCTTGTGAATACGCATCGCTGGGGAGGGAGAGGGGGACCGCGACGGCCTTACCCCAGGCACCAGTGGAGGATAAGAGGGGGAACTTTCCTGAGCGGCCATATGAGCCACCTGGTTGCCTGAAGAAAATGGTTCGTGGCCAGGTACCCTGTCGATGCGGATGTTGGTGATGTTCCGTTTGAGGAGTTGAATTTGAAACAGAATTTCGTGGACGATAGGCTGGGTCGAATCATACGATCGCAAAGCTGTGAGGGCCTCGTACGAAACTGTGAGTCTGCGTATGGAGGGCGGTAGAGGTGGGTCACAGTCAAAGGGGATAGCTGACACTGCGTTCTTAATAGCGTACAGCTCCGCATCGAGGCTGGAAAGTTCTTTGCCAAGTATGGTAGTGTACCTTGAGAGAACCGGTGCCTCAGGGCATGTCCAAGCAAGGCCCACGCCGTACTGGTTTACGCTTGCGTCCGTGAAAATGATAGCCCCTGGCTTCTGCGTAGGGTAACTAACCGCCCCCACTACCATCGCTGCACTCCTGACCTGATCATGGCGGTTGATCTGGGAAATTGTCGAGCTACTCTGGTCATGGCCAGGTTGAAAAGTAGAGGGCCTAAAATCGACCTTTGGGGAACACCGCGGTGGAGGTATACTCGGTGACACCTTAAGAACGGCACCGGAAGTTGCCGCTGTGCGTTATCACCGTAGCCGGATGTTTCTCCGCGCGGCGCAAGTAGGGCGTTACTGGGAATATTTTGAACATGGCGTGAGCCGTTCCCGAGATTTTTTGGACTTAATATGCTTATAAACGACTCCAGTGACGACAAACAAACTGCGTGAGACGAGGCAGACGATATCACGCATTCATAGCAAACCCCTTTCAAAACGCGCGCGCACTGACGTCACGGGTCCGGCGCTTTGGCGGAGTGATACACTACATGAGGTGGTGCCGTTCTTGAGTTGTAACCGAGTATAAGTCATAGGTTCCCATCCAGGGTGCGAACCGTGAAGGCGTACAGGCCGGCTTTGGAGAAATTCTCTAATCCAATTTTGCGTGCGGGCACTGGGGTAGGCACAAGCAAGTTCCTCTAGATGCACAACGTAATTAAATGTGATCATAGGCTATGCCCCGAACCCAAAGTGACCTCGAACATACCATATCACCATGATTACGAACAGCGACACCTAGATTTGATTTTAAATAAAAAAATTACACCATCTTCCCGTAGGGGAACCCTGAGTAGTATGCGAAGCAGCCATGGGGTCGACTGAAGTTCCCACTAGTTTCAGTTAGTGGTTTCCGTTGACGTTCAGCTTCACGTGCTTCGTTGTATCAGTAGCTTCTTGACGCAGTTTGAATGAGTGAAGGACATAAGGCGCGTTCGTAGCACATGCTCCCGCTTCGGTTTGTAGCGCAGTGGGAAGAGCACCACGTACCTCCTTTTGCGGCCAGAGAGTCGTTGGATCGAAACCGGGCGCCGCGTAACTATTTCTTTTTATAGCGGACTGTGCTGACATCAGCCCAAACGCTTACGGGGCTGAAGAGACGCGCATGCGCAGTAGAGTGCGGACGGCGGACAACGACGACGATGGAGGCAGGGACACAGCCCCGAGCATGAGATGCTTCACATCTAAAAAAGTACTCCCGCTGGGGCTCGATCACAGGCCGTCAGCGCCAGCACCCACTGAACAGAACTCTATCTGGAGGATAGAGAGCCAGCACGGCGGGCCCTTTTTAGAAGGAGCTGAATAGAATGGCACCGCAGTGACATCACACATGTCACGTGGGCGCAATGTGCAGAGAAGCGGTGGAAACACGCAACCTGGCGCACTCGCTGCCTACACAGCAGGCTGTATCGCCTCCGGAATGGAGAGAAGAAAAAAGTAGAAGAAAAAATTTGATAAAACCATTTTAAAACTGCGATGCAATGCGTTTCGGAAGACGTTTTGTTTGCGGTCTATGCCAACGTGGACGCGAGACCAGTGCAGTAGTGCCTGGTGCGCCAACAAGTGAGGACATCATTTCTCAATCAGAAACACAGGACCTGCCGCTTCCAGTGACGGCGAGGGGGAGGAGGCCGAAGCACCTGAGCGGCCAATAGCTTAGGAAGAGATACACAGAGGGAGGGAAAAAGCATGCACCCCTCCGTCTAACGACGACGATGGCTGGACGCGAAGCTTTCTCGTAATGGATTATTTGGTTGGCCAATCCCACACTGCGAGTATATGCCGTTCTGGACGTAGAGTGAGAAACTCTATGTTTAGCACCACTTTTAAGCACACAAGCTTTTGTCTAGAAGCCTGCCGTGACCTAGAGTCGCCGTCCGACACGGCTAGATCTCTATCAAGTACGACTCCACTAGTATCGTTACTGTCCACGCGGCGTTTTTTAGCAGAAATTATAAGCACGACGTCGGCGTTTGGCCACGTACTACATCGCTTTAGATAACGTAAAAAATAGCAACCTAACCTGAACGTGACATAACATGACCTAACACACACAAAGAAATCGTTTAAAAGACCAAAACTAACCTAAGACACAAAAATTATAGTTCAATTTAGGACTTAAATAAAAAACAAACACGGCTCAAACCGGTCTCGAACCACCGCCTTTGGGATCAAGAAGCTAAGACTGATCCTCTACACTACAACGACTTTTTTTTCTTTAATGCATGGGAATTTTAGAAAAAAAAATCAGAACGTAGACCCTCTGGGGCTCGATCACAGGCCGTCAGCGCCAGTGCCCATTGAACAGAACTCAATCTGGAGGATACAGAGTAAGCATGGCGGGCCTTTATTAGCAGGAGCTGAACAGAATGGCACGCGCAGTGACATCACACATGTCACGTGGACAACGCAGGCGTTTTAACTGGTGATAGCTTATTCTTTAATATTCTAATGCGTCGGACGGCGCTGTTGCCGTGCCTGCAGGGATCAGCTAGAGCGCCGTCGGACGGCACTTTAGTGACCGCGTTTCTAGAATACCCACACTTTTCTAGAACCTTCTTATGTGCATTCCGTAGGCCTTACGTTTGGGTTTCGGGTGTACGGCGCGAATCGGTGCCTGCTACTTAGTGTTCGCTTCGACCATGCCGAAATTGGAACGCGACACAACGCTTCATAACGCGGGGGACCAAGGTTCGAATCCGGCCATGGGAAGTGTTGTAAGGCAGTAGCGTCAATAGGCTCATTTTATCGATTTCCCCGTGGCCGCGAGACGTCCGTTATCAGCCGTGCTCATCAAGCGTCCGCGGAAATACGACACCGCTCCCACCCGCAAGCTACGACTGAAACAACTAGATGCGACTGCTAGCCTAAATCTGGAATTTGGCACAACGGCAACTGAAGTGCTATGATGATGCTAAGCAGAGACAAAAGAAAGGAACCGCATTTTCAGCAGGTGCAGCGCCTGCATAGTAGAAGTCATTTTATGCTCGGAAGACCCGGTCGCTAGCCGTGCCCGCAGCTGACGCCATCACACCGAACACCTCTCCAGCGGAAGATCAAAAAGTTTAATTTTCGTAAATAACATGCCTAAGCCACAACTGGGCTGCGAGGCGCGCATTAGTTGAGGGCTCCAGGTTAATTTCAGCAACCTGACGATCTTTAACGAGCGCTGAAAAATCGACACACTGGAGTTTTTGTTTTCTGATTCCACCAGAAAAACTTCCGGCGTGATGGGAATTGAACACGCGTCGTTGGGCTCAGTAGCGTAATCGCTTACCCAAAGAGCTAGCGCGGCGGGCTTTCCACCGGCATTGATACCGGTACGAGCATTTTGTCACCAAACTAAAATATGGGTGCAAAGACTTAATGCCAGTCTCTGCAAATCCAAGGAAGGCATACATCACGAGCATATACGAACTAAAATAAAACCGAATATATGCATAGCGTATAATTACATAAATTATTGAACTATTTTGCGATATTTTTGCGGTTTTGGTTCCGCTGCAAAATGTGTTTGGGAAACGGCGGAAGGCGCCACGCGGCAGATTTAAAGTCACCCTAAAAATAGGTACGGATATCCTCCCAGAGACCAGTCAGGTAAGAATGCTTGGCGTAGCCATAGAGTCGGACGGCAGAGCCGATCTCAGGTTCGCCAAAAAATAAAAAAATCTTTAACCACTTGCGGGCATTCTGAAACGCTTAACCAAGAGAAGAGCAGGAATGTGAGTAGAAACTTATGCAGCCAGTGATCATGAGCCATGTTTCACTGAGCCTCCCTTACCCTTAACTCGCCTGCACCGAAGAAGATCGAATGAACACCACCATCAAAACAACCTATATTGGAGCCCTCCACGTCACCAGTTTTGCCATGACACGAACTGACATCTGGTGGGCGATAACGGAAACATAACGGACACCCAGAGATGTGTCTAGACAAAGGGGAAGGCCTTCAGCTCTATAGAAGAACAAAGCAAGGCAATTCGGAAGCAATAAATACACTCTGGCAGCGCAGCAGCAGAGCGGGTTAACGTCGATGGGGGAGGCCTGTTTGGCTGTTGATAATTTTGATGATGAATAATTCCTCAAATTATGCCTTTAAAGCCTATTTGAAGAAATCATAGAAACCGCTCTCCTTGCAACAAGGTCATGGCTCGGTAAATGAAGTCAGGACGGGTCATCGTATGAAAGACAGGCCCCACACCCCCTGCCCCGGAAAATTATCGACTGCACGCCCCCACGATCATGTTGCCGACACAGTGACTCCGCATATTAACTCTATCAAAAACATGGATCCAAACCTACACAATGAGAGGCGATATGACAGGGTCAAGTTAATTCGAGGAAGGTCTAATATCTCGAGAACGCAATATACATTGACTCCGGGATGTAGGAAAACAGGAGACACGGATTCTCTTGGTTGAATACTCTGGTAATATTTGTGTCTGTATGACCCTCCTACAAGCAGGAGTCATAAAGCGGAAGTCGGAGGCATCCTCTTGGCAGTGCGACAAGCGGAAGTATCAAATAGAAGCGTAACCTCTCTACAGACTCTCGAAGAGCTTAGGCTGCCATCTGGAGGCAGAATATTTTAAAAATTCAGTAAGATACAACCATTCATTATGAAAAATGTTAACGACGTCACCAAAGACATCCGAGCATAAGTATTCGAAGAGTTAGAGGCACCGACCACGAGGTACGCCAACACAAACGCCATGTTCCCTTCCACCGTGACCACCGCACTCCCCTCCCCGAAAAAAAGTTGAACGTGTCGCAATCCTACGCCAGGAACACGATCTTCCCCCGTGCTGAAGGAGTGTCTAGGCTGAAGAGTTTCAAACTCTGTGGAGGATAAGCCAACGCCAATATCCACAAATAAATGTGGGCGAAGGTGTTGGCTTGGAACATCATACACCAACTTAAAACTCTGCCAAATTCGAGGAAAGATTCCTTCTCTTCCACGAAACCTAGGGATGTACAGGGTATGCCCAAGGGCAAACAACTCAAATATTTTTGCATATTATACTTCCACTGAAACATGGGAGGCAGCTTTGACCAGCTGGTTACCTCAAGACCAGCGCGCTGTGATCGGGAAGAAGCAGCAGGGAAGAAACAGCGGGGTTCACGGCTCGTGAATTCAGGTTCCACCTTTGAACTCTTACGTTGTCTATCGCAATTTAAAAATCCCCAGTAATTTTTTTCCGAAAACAAATATATATATATATATAGAATGTCGAACCGGAACCGAACCGAACCGAAAACCGAACCGAACCGGTAACCGGAACGAACCGAACCGAAAACCGGAACCGAACCGGTTTTTTCCGGATTTTTTCCGGAACCCGAACCCGAACCCGTTAACCCGAACCGAACGAACGTTTTTTGAGCACGCTTTTTTGAACCCGAACCGAAACTTTATATATATATATATAGAACCGGAAAAAGAAATGAACCGGAAAAAGAAATAAATGTTACCGCCGAAACGCTTCATGAAACGCTTTTGTTGTTGTATTGCACAGTCAATGCACAGTTGTCTTTTTTTTTCTTTCACGTCTTTTTTTCTTTCACCATCAACTTCGTACCACTTTCCCCTCCAGACAATTCGTACCTTGCTCGCGCACTTTCCCCTCCAACAATTGAACAACAGGGGAAATATCACGCCTATGAAAACAGGGGAAATGAGGGATTGGTCTGTTGCTGCTGGAAGCGCGAGCGTGTAGCATTGTGACCAAACGAAATGTGCTGCTGGATTCTCGGCAGCTTGCAGCGTATAACTGACTGTGCCCTTCCTAGAAAATGTCATTCTCGGCAGCTGCAGTGCCCCACTGAAACGCTTTGCCCTTCCTAGCGAAAGCTCACTTCAGGTGTGCAAACAGGCATTTCATAATTTGTTTAAAAGGTCCCCACTGCGCAACAGCGAAAGCTGCAAATTATTAATACTTGATGTGTGCAAACTTTTTGCATTTCATAATTTGTTTAAAAAGGTGGCTACACCTGCAAATTATTAATACTTGAAGCCGTTACCGCAGGAGCTGCTAGCCGTTAAGCTTCTAAGGCCGTTTGCCCAGGGGAGTACTGCGACGAATTGCTTCTACTGCTTCTACTCGTTCCGGAGAGCGTCTACTGCTGTGGAAAAAGGCCCATTGGCGTCTACGTGTCAAAAAGCTTTCATTTTGTAACCGTGTCAAAGTTCCCTTTCATTTTGTTATAAGATTATCTGCAAAGATTCAAAGCACACGGAACGATGGTAGGGGTTCAGGCGGTACGATGACATACTGATTGTAAATGCACACTTTCATGGATCAGTGGTCAAAAGGAATAATCAGAAGAATAATGCAGTGACGTTCAGCGTGAGCTTACTTTTAAAAAAGTGTGGCAAAAGTGTGGCAACATAATCGATAAAGTGACAGCTAACAATTTATTCAGGGAGACCAAATATTCTAATTCATTGGTAGTATTTATGTGCCTGTTGTAGAATTTTTCTGTTTTGTTACAACTTAAAAAAATGTGCGCCATTGGTATTAAGCGCTGGTATTTGAACACGCCAGCACGCAGGACTAAATTTAAGACTTCAAGGTTAGCGTAATGGACGATTGCATAGCGACAATTGCAATTGCACAAAAAAAGGAAAGGACAGAAAATTATCCAAAAAAAGGAAAGGACAGAAAATCATATCCCACCTCATATCTCTTGGCGTTGGCTTTATGAATAGTTGCTAGGACAACAGAAAGTGAGTGATAAAGAAGGTGGTAAATCTCGCCACTTCAGAAGTTTTTCTAAATTCGCCACTTAATTGTTTAAAGTTTCCTGTTTGTTTAAAGTTTCGCCACTGCCCTTGGGGCCTTTGGGGACAGCAGCATTTTGATTGTTGTTTGTGTTTTGAGTTTGTGTTTTGATTTGACGGTCGTTCGAAACTATTAAATGTCTTTTTTTTTTCTAATTTCAGTGATAATTCAACTCACCGAACCGGTTCGCAACCGAAGCTCCCGAACTCCCGAACCGGTTCGCGCGAACCGGTTCGACTTTGTCGAACCGGAACTGAACCGGGAACGAAATGATTTCACCCGACCCGAACCGTAACCGAACCAGTATTTTTTTCCCGACCCTTAACCGAACCAGTGATTTTTTTCGGTTCGAACTGTGTGGTGTGTGTTGTCCTGATATATATATATATCTGTGTGTGTGGTGTTGTAGCCAATAAAATAGGAAATGAGGAGCTCGTTGAAAATAACACAGAAATAAGAGTTGGCAGTCAAGGAAACCCCGGAAACCAAAGGGGAGGATATGGGTAGTCATTCAAACAGATAAAGAAATGGAAGAAAGAAAGTGGAGAAAAAAATGCCCGCCAGGTGGGATCCGAAACCCACGACCTCCAGAATACCGGCCTGCGCGATAACCACTACGCTACCGGGGGGGCGATTTTCCCCTCCACTTTCGGGGTATTTATGCTTAGGTATTTTTGTTTTCCTTGGGGGTGGTAGCCAGCGCCACTTGGGGGTGGTAGCCAGCGCCACTCGGACTAGGTGAGGGGAAGGGGACCTTCTTTTTAACCCCCGGGCCATGACTCGAGTGTCTACGACATGTCGAGAGTGGTCGACCAGCGTTGAACCCTCTTAAGCTTCCTATGGCACCAAGACTGCCAGAACAGAGGCCCTCGCTGTGCATGTAGCGAATCAGAATAGGAAATGAGGGGCTCATTGAAAATAACACAGAAATAAGAGTTGGCAGTCAAGAAGACCTCGGAAAGCAAAGGGGAGGATGTGGTACGTCATTGAAACAGATAAAGAAACTGGAAAGAAAGAAAGAAAGTGGAGAAAAAATGCCCGCCAGGTGAGATCCGAACCCACGACCTCCAGAATACCGGCCTGTGCGATAACCACTACGCTACCGGCGGGGCGATTTTCCCCTCCACTTTCTGGGGTATTTATGTTTAGGTATTTTTGTTTCCTGTGCTTGGGGGTAGCCAGCGCCACTCGGACTACTCGGGGTGAAGGGGACCTTCTTTTTACCCCCCGGGCCATGACTCGAGTGTCTACGACATGTCGAGAGTGGTCGACCAGCGTTGAACCCTCTTAAGCTTCCTATGGCACCAAGACTGCCAGAACAGAGGCCCTCGCTGTGCATGTAGCGAATAAGAATAGCAAATGAGGGGCTCGTTGAAAATAACACAGAAATAAGAGTTGGCAGTCAAGAAGACCTCGGAAAGCAAAGGGAGGATGTGGTACGTCATTGAAACAGATAAACTGGAAAGAAAGAAAGAAAGTGGAGAAAAAAATGCCCGCCAGGTGAGATCCGAACCCACGACCTCCAGAATACCGGCCTGCTGCGATAACCACTACGCTACCGGCGGGGCGATTTTCCCCTCCACTTTCTGGGGTATTTATGCTTAGGTATTTTTGTTTCCTGTGCTTGGGGGTGGTAGCCAGCGCCACTCGGACTACTCGAGGTGAAGGGGACCTTCTTTTTAACCCCCGGGCCATGACTCGAGTGTCTACGACATGTCGAGAGTGGTCGACCAGCGTTGAGCCCTCTTAAGCTTCCTATGGCACCAAGACTGCCAGAACAGAGGCCCTCGCTATGCATGTAGTGAATAAGAATAGGAAATGAGGGGCTCGTTGAAAATAACACAGAAATAAGAGTTGGCAGTCAAGAAGACCTCGGAAAGCAAAGGGGAGGATGTGGTAGGTCATTGAAACAGATAAAGAAATAGGAATAAAGAAAGAAAGTGGAGAAAAAATGCCCGCCAGGTGGGATCCGAGCCCACGACCTCCAGAATACCGGTCTGGTGCGATAACCACTACGCTACCAGCGGAGCAATTTTCCCCTCCACTTTCGGGGGTAATTAGTTTAGGTATTCTTGTTTCCTGTGCTTGGGGGTGGTAGCCAGCGCCACTCGGATATATATATATATATATATATATATATATATATATATACCCAAAATAGCAAGAATGTTCAGTCCCGCGCAGACATTAAATAATAAACACTGTGAACCACCAGTGAAGCTGCCATTTTTCACTCAAATTGACTAACACCTGCAGCTGCAACCTTTCAAGCTTCATTATTAAAGGAGCCATGAAGAGAAAATATAACTTCGTTTAATTTAATAGAACTGGGATTCAGTATCTCACTAACCTCCATTACAGCCCCAAAAGATGTTTTTAACGACAAAAAAGCAAGAATATTTAAAAACTCAAATTTTGCGCCACAGCGACGTGTTATGAGCAAGAATGACGTCATACGGGCCAACAATAAAACAATTTTGAGTGCGTTAACTGCACGTTAGCATTCAAGTGATGCGGTCAAATGGAACTAGAGGCCCCATTACAGACGTCCAGTCATGTGTCGTCGCGACAGGTCAGCTAGGTAGCCGCCAATCGCACAAACAAGGTTCCGTGACGTCATTGAAAAGTTGCGGGAAATTGGTTAGGGGGTCGCGACTGCTTCACACGTTTTCTTTAACATCTCCTTTATGTGTTCGAAGATTGCGATGATATTGGTATCATTGTTATCGGGACTAAGCAGTCTTTCTAATAAATCAAACTTGTATTTTGTCTTCATGGCTCCTTTAAGCCCCACAAGCACAGAGGGCCTAAGCTTCTCCTGGGCTACTGAGATTGAACACCCTCGCAGTCTGTGTTTCTCTTCGCAGACCTTCTGTGCTCCTGAATCAAAGTTCCTTACCGCAGCAATTCTGTTCCGAAAGGCTCCGTGGGAGTCAAAGTAACGCTAACGCATCCTACATCTTATGATCCAACCGCAGATGTGATCTGCAACTTTTAAATGCGAATGCATTTATTAGTCGGGGGTTGTCTTGCGTCCATCGAGCGGCGTGCGCCTGCATTCCTCCAGCGCGAGCGCACGTGAGCGCGCGCCTCGTAGTTCTGCCTTCGTCGTCGTCGTCGTCGTAAATGCGAATGCATTGCTTAGTCGGGGGTTGTCGTGCTCCGTCGGCGTGCGCCCGCAGGTGTTATCTCTCCGCGCTCAATGCTGAACGCATGCGCTTGAAGCGAGCTGTACTAGTTTCCTCGAAGCGACAAGGACGGCGAGTACTCCGGTGTTAGTCTCGTGTCTAACGTGTATGGGAACTTGATATCGCACGCCGTTGCCACGTCTCCCGTTCGAGACACGTCTCCGTAAAAGACTTGTACACCCTTACCTACACCGGAGACGGAGGCTTGTGCTGACCGCGTACCTCGCGCCCAACCTCGCTCGAGACGCCGTTGCCCGCGCAGCTGGACGCGGCCTATGGAAAGTGTGCGCGTGCGCTCCAAACCCTCTGAACCCATACGTCCTGGTTGGCGACTTCAACGTTGACGTGCGCAAGAAGAGTGGCGAGTGGCTGGTCGAGTACATGCAGACCAGGCACTCTATGCATTGTCCTCTTCTGCCGGCTTCGACACGTGCCCCACTACCATTCACGGGAGTTGCATTGATGTGGTCTTTACGCGAAACTGTGACGCGCGTATGCTTCCAAAGACCCTTGGACCGTGCACTTTAGCGATCACAAGGCAGTGATTGTGGCCGTCGGAACAACGATAACACAAACAGGTGCTACATGAATAAATGATTACGTTCACACTCTCGTCATTAATTACGCCATTACTCGCAACACACTCATCGGTGCACCCAATGCATTCGCATTTGTGCACGATTCCCTTCGGGAGGTGCGGGGGAATTTTTTTCTTCCACTTCACCCGCGATCATTCATCATCATCACCATCAGAGAAAGTTGGCTTTCCTACAGTACGTATTGGCGTACAACGGCATCCGTGAAGACACTAAAGTTTCGCTTTATTCAACTTTTAAACTAAGCTCGTGTTCAGGGCTAAAAGTTTGTGGTCGCTGGTGTAAATGCCAGCGTCGACCGAGGCGGCCCTCGTCATCAGGGACGTCTGCATCTCCCCGTTTGGGATGCCATGGTCGCCCCGTCTTTCTAGTTTTGAAGAAAGCAAAGATGAGGGTATTCCGCTACATGCCCTCGTTAGAGCAAATTGTGCTGGCCTTCGAAGAAAAGGCAGACTGAAAAAATGGGCTTTTCCAGCAAGAAATTTCGTCATGTTCCGATCGCCGTTAGTGTTCGTATTCTTCACTTTCATTAGTGCGATCTTTTATTAATTTCAACTAAAATGGCTTTCCCCCGCGCTTCGAATTAGCAAGTTTTTTTTTTTTTTGTATTGGTGTGAAGAGGTTGCGCTACAGCAAGGTATTCCTCGGCCGAATAAAGTAAAAATTATATGGGGTGAATTTTTTTTTCAAAACGGGTAGTACTTTTGTTGTCACCGCCTCCATGTATGGCTACCTTGGCTACTGTTTGCCTTTTTAATGCGAAAACATAAACATAACCATTGAGCGAAGAATTCGGTGTCGGGCGTTGGCACTGAAGTTTGCAATCAGAGCAGCATTCCATTGCACGAGGCGTTCAATAGCTCCAGCTTAACCTCAAGAGCTGCGAGAGGTGGGTGGCTGCGCCAGGACACCTAGGGTGAAGGGAGCGGAAGAACGAAGCCAAACGAGTGAACCGACAAGCCACGACATTCACCATTGTCGGCAGCTATCCGATCACACGGTAGCTACAAAAATACGAAGCGAAACAACTCGTAGGCGACAGATAGAAGCCATTAGAAAGAGTTCATGAGGACCGCAGGGCAAAGCGTCTGGAGTGGCAAGAAAATACAAAGCCCTGCGATCTGCTCGATCTGCGGAAGCATTGCATCTCAGCTGTTAAACTGGACGTGCGCTCTTTCTCATCACAACCTACAAGTGCTCAGGGTTTTTTGCTTTTCTCCTACCAATATCGTTTTCAGCAAATGTGATACCATGTCCCTAGAATTACCATTCTGTGCCACTCTCACATGGAAAACTGGAGCCCGCTTACGAAGCTATTTCCTGCTGAGTAGCCGATCTAACGCTATCCTTGATTTAGCAGAGTATATGCATCTGAAATATAGGAATTCATCCTCTGCCCTTTCCGCCAATGTGAAGTGTCCTCCACAGCCCTGAGTTGCCGACTTGGTAAAAAAATTTGTATTTAAACAGGTCTGGATTGGCACCGAAAGGCGCTTGCATGACTTTCCATCAACCAGATCCAGCACTGTCGTCAAGCTCCACCGCACATGTAAAGCTTGCCATGCCGAACACGAGGATATCGATGCATATGACGATGATTACTACAAGCACAGTGCAAACGACGACGTAACATGTAAATAAAAAATTTCAAACTTTGTAGAAATGCGTGATGACATATACTACGGTGCTGACGTGTATAAAGAAATCCTGCAGCTTCTCTATGGTTCCAGCCTTGCGCGACTTAGTGCAAACTTCACCAGTTGAGATGATGGAAGTCTAAAATTCTGAGGATGATTTTGCATCCATGACTCGCCGCGAAGAATTCGACGACCTCTTCGATGCATATAACGACGATTACTAGCACCGAAGCTATGCAAATAAAAATTATATCGAAACGCAACTACATGTCCGGCAATGGTACCACAACAGCTTCGCCATTCAAATCTTGCGCTTAAGTGGAAGCTTTTTATGTCCCTGATTTTTTTCCTCCTATCTTAACTATCTCATTATTTAACTATAAAAATAACTCAAGCCCTGGCCCCTCAAACCCCTCTACGGTATGAGCCACTACTGTAAGGCAAAGAATAAGAAGAACGTAACTTGCCCATTGCAGCGCGTGGTTAAGACGCGAAGAAAAGAAGAAGAAGCGTCGCGCGCTACATCATCGCAACGTTCGAAGGAGCGCACAGGTTCGAAAAGGCCGTGCCACCCGCAGGCCCTTTGCTTGACGAACTGTCCATAGCTGCAAGGTTTTCGTATCCCCATCCACTGCCGACCAGACGGACGCAGCAGCGATGAGACTGTCAGCAGCGGCGCAAGGAACGGCCCAAAGCAGTGACACAGAAGGTACGTGGCCATGTCCACAGTTAAAGGGACCCTGCAACACTCTTTGAGCAGTGGCAAGTAAACCTGCGCGGCGTTTAGATTACACTGCCAGGAATACCGAGCCATGTATTACACGTGCACGTGAAGCGGTAATCGCGCAATCACAGTGAAAAACCGCGGAAAAAATCGACCGCACTTTCTTCAGTTCTCCTCATTGTGCACCCCTGGCATGGCCTAAGCCGACGTCATTGAGGCCATGGCTACCCGATCGGCTGTCACAGGTCAACTTCGCGGCAAATTTCTCCCATTTCCGCCGTCGCCATCGCTGCGGTACGAACTCTTCTATGTCTGAACCTTTAGGCGCAGTTTTGCCGTTTCTTTGGTGTTTGAGTGCGCGCGGAGTTTGCGTGATGATGCTCAATACTTCCTTTTCAACGGGACCACTCGAGTACAAACGTTTATTGCTTCAAAAACGCCCTACCAGCCTGAGCCCGCGCTTGCGAGCAGGCACCCATGCCTGCTTTTTTGTGGCACCAGACCGAAAATAGGCGCCTCCACGTTTCGGAGAAAATGAGAGAACTCCCCGGACTGTGATATATCGAAGGCCGCCAAAGATAACGCCGCGAGCCGCCCCCTGTCCTGGAGAGAGCACGCAGCTTTCGTCGCGTTTTCCGCGGTCGAGTTGAGAGGGAACAATTATGCGTGATTTCATATCGCGCGTAGTTTCGGTGATTGTGAACGGATTTTTTATAATTCTTGCGGGAGGAGATTGCTCAGACAGTAGACTTTACCCCAAAGTACATTCCTAGCAGTCAATGGTAACTGTTGCACGGCCACTTTAAGGGACATGGCATCACTTTCACGACTGATCTGCCTAAATTTGAGTGTACAGCTAAGTATCCTTGCACAGCACCGACGGTGCAACCGTTCTATTTGTTCTACATATTAAACAACTAAGGGGCAAGTTACATGCCCTAGCTACACCAGGGATGTGTGGTGCGCCACAGTGGACTGTGTCTGTTTTTCGTTGACTACCTGCAAACCTTTATCGAACGCCGAGATCTATACACGCGAAAATTTCAGTTTTAGATGCGACGCTGAGAGGAGCATCTCTTGCTGGCGGCCCTGTCCTGCGTCCGTCGTCGTCGTCCTCTGCGTACACACAGCTGCGTCTCTCCTCCGCTCACCCCCTCTCCTCTCTCCGATAGCGAACACTCTCGCCCAACATCTGTGGGCGCGTGGCACAGCGCACTCTCACTCTGCCGGTGGGCGGCGCTGCGCGCGGCACAAGCGCGCTGTGCGCATGTGCAGCACCCTCTCTCTCCACGGTCTCCTCTCCTTCGAGCGCGCTGCGCATAGAAGCGGAGTGCCGCGCTCCGGCCGGTCTCTCAGTCGACGGTCGTCCGCGCTACGCTTTCTCTCTCTCTCTTCTTCTCTCTCTCTCTCTGTCTCTCTCTCTCTCTCTCTCTCCCTCTCTCTCTTCTCTCATCTCTCTCTCTCGCATACGCGACGATTGCTCACGCAATTCGAGTAGTCGACCCAACGGAAACGCACAATGGAACCCCCTTCAGCGTCGCATCACACCAGGGTTCCCGCGAGGGGAGGTGGGCGTAATTTTTTTTCGCCTCCTTATTAGATAAACGGCTGCCTTGGCCGGCATCCAACCCACGTCGTATTTAGAATGCCGTAGTTTCAGATTAATAGCTCGTTTCTAAACGTTCTACAACAACTTCTCACAATCAATTTCACCAAATAATTATAGATCATTTTAAAAAATAATTTCACTGAGTTAGAATATCAGGCGAAATCTTTCTGCATGCGGAATAAATAGTATTCACAGCCTTAATTATACTAGCCTCGTGAAAAAATAACTTGCTCGGTTAGATTTGAGGACAGATTTAACGCTCGACTCATTTGTTCATAGCAAAATTATGCGTGTGAACACGTTCATACTTAACACTTAGGTCTTCGCTTATGTCTGTCCAGCTGCTATAGGGTTCGTACGCCTTGATGGGGAATTGGGGGTCGAGGCTCGTGTTTCAACCACCAGGCGGCCTTCGTGTACTTTGTGGCGTGATATTTTAAGACGCAGAAAATCAATGACACGAGCGTGAAATGGAGGCTTTTATTATTGATTTTTGTACAAATGGGATATCGTTTGTCGTGGAACCAAAACGCACAGAGCTTGAAGCTGTCAACACCACGTTTGTGGCCTCATTTTTCCTTGTACAACAGGGGACGGTAGCGGCCTCCAATGTGACACTGCCGCCGTTACATGCCCGTCAAGCTTTGCTGGACATATCACAGCGCACTGCTCCATTTTGAATACTTATTCTTCCCATTCATCAGTTATTCCAACTCCCATCAGTTATTCCATTTCTTACGCAGTGCCCCCCACCGGCCCCGCATGGGGTCTTTGAGGCAATGAAGTGAAGTGAGGGGACGTATTTTTTAACGTTAAAGCGAAGGTTATTTCCCCATTAGCATTTCCTGACAACTGTCGCAGTGGTTTCACGTCCCCATGTTTGTCATTTACACAAGGGGGTCAGTGATTTACGTTTGTGTCCCTCGCACGCAGGCGACCTGAGCAAGAAGACCCGCACGGCGACGACGGTCATGTGGCCGAGGCAGAGACGCGACGTGAGAGGGGCAGCGTCACCAAGTGCCTCGAGTTCCTCATGCCGGTCTACCTGCTGCCCTTAGTCTTCGGGGGTAAGGTACGTGTGGCCGCAATTCTTCCGCTTGGCTTGAGCCATCACTGTCCTGCCGCCATCCGGGCCCTCGCTGAGGTGCAAGGAGTTCGCTAGCGGAACTGGAAAGACAATAGCCCCACATGCATATATGGACGGAAAGAGAGAGGGCCGAGTCGACTTGCAGGTTCAGCTACATTTACACTGCAACGCTTATGCGAATACCATTCAAAGAATCGAGGCGACGGAATGGGCAGGTACGGACCGGAGGGGTTCACAGAAGGAGATCTAGCCAGCTCCTAACTCCCACCGACCAATCCGTACACGCTAGCCAACCCACTCCGGCTGCGGGTCGAACGGATTCGCCCGACGCCTTTTTAACTCGACTCGCGCTTATATATATGGGTGGGTTGAGTAAAAAAAACATGTGTATATCGACTCAACCTTCCATCTACGAGTCCATGCATACGGGGACATGACTCAGACGCTGAGCACTTAACTGTTCAAAGCCCTACGAAAAATTCAGAGAATTCGCGGAAGTATTTTCGAACTAGGCAGATGACAAACAAGAAACAAACTATGTCCTCATTGGGGGTGGTTGTGGTAATGACAAACTATGTCCTCATTGGGGGTGGTTGTGGTAATGCTGGTGTATTTATTGTATTTGCAGGGCATTTTTACTTTTCCAGTGCATTAGCTAGTATTACTAATCGCGTGATAATTCGCGCTTTTGTGGAAGACCTAGGTCCGCTTCTTTGTAAAGAAACGAACACATCGTCTATCACGAGGAAGTGATCCGTTAAAACCCTCTGGCGGGTTGAGGCTGAGCTCGTGTGCCTTCGTTGTGCGATTTTTTGAGACTTGTGAGAAGATTACCACTCCATTCATACAGAACATTTGACGTCTGTAACTTATTGTTAAACATCTTCCAGACACTGTAAAGGTTGTGCGCATCGAAAAACCTGGTTCGTAAACTTCTATGCACAATGAACCAGCCCTTTAGCAGCAAATACGGGAGTGGAAAACTCACTCAGCAGCTCGGCGACGCTACACCAATTCTTTCGACGCCAGAACGCGTTCGATACAGCCGCCCGCTGACCTGACGCGCTGCTAGGCTGCTCTGCAGTCACTGGTGGCCTTCGTCAGTGAATCGGCGTGATTAAGACGATATACCTTCCCCTCTTTTATCTTTTTAGTAGAGCTAGGCCAAAGCACCGTCTTAGCAATTAATATGCAATCACCACGACTGTGAATGAACGCGTCCTTTTGTCGCGATCCTGCCTGCACTTAGGGTGCTTGGCCTGGAGCCAGGGGCATTACCACCATGATAGCCGTGAATTTTCATCTGTCGGGTTTGTCCTTTTCTTCTCGTCCTCCCCTCACCCAAAGCTCTAATTGCGAAACTTCTAGGGGGGAAGGAGGGTAAAGTAAGCGGAAATGCTCAATTAGTAGCTGCATAAAACTGGGTTTGAAAATTCTCGGTCGTCTCAGCCTAGGCAGACCACACGAGGGAAGCATTGCCTCGAGCTCTGTGAGCGTCGCAGTGGCCAGCCACCCTTCACGATCCTTTTTTGCTGCGCAGGACGGCATCTGCATCTACTGCATCCTCATCACGCTGTCGGGCCTCATGTGCCACCTGATCCCGCCGCCCATCGCGGCCGTGCTGCCCATCGTCATCCTGCCCCTGGGCGAGGTCTACGGCGCTGATCAGATGGCCCCCGAGTACCTTGGTGTGAGTACTATTCATCAAAGCCCCTTCTTCGGAGAAAGATGGGTGAAACGCGAAGCGCTCTCTCATACAACCTCAGTCAAAGTTCAAAATCCAAAACTGCTTTGATCGTGTCGGAATGCCGCAAGTGAAATAGACGTCCTACTTTATAAACATCAGAGATCCAGGTGCGATTGATACTACGGGAATTGTTTTTCTCTTGAAGCCCTTTATGTGTCTTTGCTCATCATCATCATCGTTTTGTGAAACTCATTATGTGAAGTTAGCTTACCCACGCCATCAATAATGCATGGAAAGTCTTGTTCACTGTATACACCTTCACACAGACACATAGAAAAAGAAGGCTCCGTTTTTAGGACGAAGCTCAACAAAACAGATTTCATTTCTAGGGAAAAAAAAGAAGTATGATGGCAAACTCCTAAGAAGCGGGAGGTCAGTATTTTCGACCAGGAAATTTTCTTTTCTAGATTTGCACCTGTCTCCAACGCAGCCACTTTCTTGTAGTCTCTGGCATTTGACCCTTACGGTCGCCCATTTTAATCACATTTTTTTTTACTGTCCCGAAAGTTAGGGTGGTGAATAAACACGGGCTTTGTGCGAAAATGACAAACACATACAGGAACGACCGGACGAGCGCAAACATTCAAACGAAATTTGTTAGACAGATCATACAAATACTAAGTACACTTGTTATGAGGTCGCTCATGCGCACTTTCTGCAACCATAGCAATCTTTAAAAGCAGCTCCATCACATCTCTACATACACGTGTCAAGATATAGAAGCTCTTGTTTATGAAGGAACACCGATGTGTCACTCACGCATGCTTCTCCTTAATTTCTTAACCATAAAATTGCGCGCGCCTTCGTTTCGCCGCACCTGCGCAGAACCTTAACTTCTTTTAACAGTAATAAACACTCGCCACTCGTACAGGCCAGACAGTGAGCGGGCAAGTGGGCATTAGTTTTTTAGACAGAGAGGTCCTGCTCACGCATACGGCCATTGTACGTATGTCTTGTCGATTTCGCGCAAAGCCCGTGTTTATTCACCAAGATGCACCAACTCGCCTAACAACCAGTTCTCCTAAAGTTAGGGTGGCCTTCTACCCATACATCAAGCTACGTAAAGTTTGCATTGGCGGTTAAAAAGTATTTGTGCGCAGATTGATTTTGGCATCGTGTACCGTGAAAAAAAGGTTGACAATAGTATATTTAGCTACCTTTGACCGCTGAACTATCTGCAAAATTCCTGTATTTGAAGCGGCAATGAAGACAACACAGAAAGGCTCTCTTTTCCAAAGATTTCGCAGTTCATGACACACTGCAATGTTATTCAGTGTGAAGCGAAAAGATCTTTCCATTACAGATACAAATGCATTTATAAATACATATAAACTACCCGTTACAAACTGATGCCAAGGACCTTGCGACGTACTTTGCGGACAAACAAGAAACGGCGGTAAGCGCGCTGAATGCTTGCGAATAAATACAGTTCGCCGGGAAGAACAGTCAGTATGGCAATGAACTAGCCTTTAAGCCTATTGCATCGTTTCTCATGCGCAATAGTGTGGCCATAGGTTCCACGCATACCTCACACGATCAGCCTCAAGAACATCTTCATATTTGGTTAGAATAGACACTTGGAGCCCAACCGAACTTGCAGTATTGCCAGTGGTAAAAGCTGGCGTCCGGAGTTCGTGATATTTCTTCCTGCTTTGACAAAGCACAGTTACACTAGAGTGAGCGGCCCTTTCTCGTCGCTCTTTTACGAGGGCTCCAAAGGTATTGCCACATCCTTGGCAAAGAGTGCTTCCTTTGGAGAGCATCAGCGAATGTGCATACCCGGAAGTAGGAAACATGTCGAGTGGCCGGTACGCTATCTTCGTTCTTCTTAATTATCTACTGCAACTTTACGTAGCTGGAATTATGACACTTTTGTTACTTCGCCAAGGTTATCTTTTCTCTGAATCAAGGTTGAATGCTGCCTTCATGGTGTCTATAAAGGAATCATTGTGGCTGTCCTGTTAAGTACGCTATTTCATGAAGCGGATGGTACCAGTTCATGAAGTGTAGTTATTCAGCTGGAACTGCAACTTGCTACAGCGCCAAGAAAGCGACACAACGAAGATATTTTAGAACCAGAGCGGTCTTTGTCCAGTGTCTTGGCGCTATAGTCATGGCATGTCTAGCTTAACCCTAGATCTTCCCTGCCCTCGTTGCATACGCGCGTGCAGCCCAGCGTACTGACGGCGTCTCTGCTGTTCGCCGTGGGCATCGTGGGCGACGAGACGACCGTGTTCTTGCGGCTGTGCCTGCACGCGCTGCGCAGCCACTCGCTCCGTATGAAGCCGCTCTTCCTGAAGCTGCAGCTGCTCGTGCTCGTCCTCAGCCTCGTCCTGCCCGGGACGCTGCTCGTGGTCTTCAGCACCATCCTGATCGAGCGCTTCGTGGCCACAGTCCTCAACGATATTCTGGACAGCAACGACCATCGGAGCCGCGCGCGTACGAGCAGCTCGGCCTCGCTCGTCTACTTCGGCGAGGCCCGCCGCCGACGGCGCCTGTCGAGCAAGGTCAGCGCCAGCGAGCTCATGCGACGGGCCCGCAGCCTGTCTGTGATCAGCGGGGCGACGCTCGCCAGCGAAGCGTCCGCAGGCAGCTCCATTATCAAGCATTACAAGGTGCACCCCACCTGGAATGAAGCGCACAAGTACGACTGGCCGCCGCCCCAAGCTAAGAAAATCACACGCGTACGTTGTCAGACCCTAAGCCACCCGTAACTCTTCTCTATTCGGGCTGTTTTGTATCGGTTCGAACTATACTTCTGCCCCTGTTTAGCCAATTAGTTTCTTTCTTAGAAAAAATGCGGGCGAAGATAAAGAAGTGGGACAGAAAATAAATTGAATATTGCGATGGTCATAACTCTTGTAAATGCATGTTGGCCGGTATGCATTGGATGGCCTTCAACACATGTCCCTAGATCTATCCGAGGTTTTGTAACTGGACTAGTTGGTTCGTTGCGTAGATTGAACAGCCCCAAGACGGAGCAACGGCAGAGTAGCGTGAAGAGCGCCCGTGTTTGTTACTCTTCATGTTGTCCCGCCTTAGAGCTATTCAAACCATGCCCCGATATCTCACTCCCACATGGTATTTGGGTGGTTTTTACGCTGGCGGTGTTTCGCCTTTCTGCTTTCTACACGTGCTTCTGTCTCTGCTTGCCTGCCTACCTGCCTGCCTGTTTACCTCTCTGTTTGCCTATATATCTGTCTGCCTGCCTGCCTGCCAGCCTGTCTGTATATCTTCCTGTTCGGCAGTCCTACCGTTCATTAACCATACCATCTATCCATCCCACGAGCTCGTTCTCCCGTCCACTGCTGGTAAATCAGATTCCTTAATCAGACGTTGGGATAATTTACACAATCATCAAAATTAAATGTGGACCGGACCATCGCTCATCTCGTGACCGTGTAATATTTCTCCTAGGTCTTATGGACAGCGCGCTTCTTCTCCACAGGCGACGCAGAAAAAGCTGCCCCGCAAAACTTCTTTCGGCCTGTTCGAGATTACAACCGGAGAAGGCGAGGATTGGCCGCGGCACCTGCCAGTGCGCCGTATCCGTGCCTTCGCTACAGAAGTCAAGCCACCATCCTCCATCCTCAAACGACAAGCCCAGTCGCCGTCCCCGCCGGCTCCGTTGTTGGAAGAAGTCCCCTGCGCGCTCCCAGGGCTTATTCAAGAAGAACGATTGCACAACAGCTACTCGCCCCGAGGAATACCCCGCGACGTCATGCAGCATGACTCTTCCGGGAGAGACGAGTTGAGAGGAGCGGCCGGGGCCACACCCTATCCATCGCCGCCGTCGGCCCACGGCTCTTCGTCCACGTCGCCCTTTCGTGCAGTGTCACATCGTGGCTCGGTGACGAAACCCGAAGCGGGCCGCCGGAAAAGCTCGGTCACTTCCGAGAGCTACGTGGCTGAGCATCTGGCGTCCCTCACTGACGCACCTGAGACGGACACGGCGTCGACCGAGCAGCTTCGACATTGCCCCGCAAACCCAAGAAGCTCAGCAGGGCGAAAGGCGCCTCCAAAAGGGCCGAACGGGCGCAGGGCGCCGTTCTTCTCCAGAGCAGGCCACCGAGGATGGCCTCAAGGCGATCAGGGTGAGAGAATAAGGTGTAGCCGGAGGGTTGCAAGCTGGGCTATGTTGGAAAGACATCCTTGGATAAAACCAGCGCGAACTCAGACGAAGACGAATGAAGGTGCAACACAAGAACAGCCGCTGGTCTAACAACTAAATTTTAATTATCAGAAAGCGTGAATATGAATACTGAACACAAACAATAAAGTAATAAAAAGACAGTGCGCATGGTCGAAACAGTTTGGCGAAAGGTCACGTGATACCAGAAGTAGATATGTTAAAGTCAAGGCACACGCAGATATGCTATCTTTTTAGGTTGGAGACACGCGCTTGTTTGGCTTACACACTTATCACCTCGTTCTGCTATGTGGAATGCCGCCACATGGAGGCATTGGAGTGCAAGTGGCTATCACGGCCCCGCAACAAGTTGCATTCTGTATGTGGCAGGCTTGACAGAAAGATAGAGCCGGGAAGTGAGAAGAAAGGGGTTGATTGTGGTGTCAACCACACGAACCGGTATGTCACATGTGCAACGGGAGTTGTGTACAGCATTCCTTTTCCCTGTGGCCGAACTTATGTTGGACAAACTGGCCGCAGTATCAACGTGCGTTAAAGAGAACATGAATTGTAATTGAAAGGCCCTGTATCATCCCATCGTTCTTCGCATTGCGCTAAGTGCAGCCAATGCAAACATAATTTTCCTGCCTCTAACATTTTATTTAGGCACCGTAATCAAACAACCCGCGAAATCATGGAGGCATTCCACATAGCAAAACGAGGTGATAAGTGTGTAAGCCAAACAAGCGTGTGTCTCCATCCTAAAGAGATTGGCATATCTGCGTGTGCCTTGACTGCAACATATCTACTTGTGGTATCACCGTGACATTTGAAAACTTGTTTCGACCATGCGCACTGTCTTTTTATTATTTCATTGTTTGTGTTCAGTACTCATATTCACGATTTCTGATATTAAGATTTAGTTGTTAGACCAGCGGCTGTCATTGGTGTTTGCACTTCATTCGTCTTCGTCTGAGTTCGCGCTGGTTTTACGCAACAAGGTGCACCGGACTGGTGCAACCTCCACCCTCGTCAGAGGAACATAAAGCCCGTCATAGTTTCAGGAGAAGTTGTACTTCAACACGAGCCTGAATTGATCTCCTAGTTAATCTTTGCGCTCGCTGCGCATCTTCTGCTGCGACACTGCACTTTTTAGCGGTGTGATCAGGTGCGATCCTCGCATTTACCCACCCATCAACCCACCCGCTCGCCCGTCTGTCCAAGGATGTGCGTTAGTCTTTCTCATTGGAAGTAGAGTAAAGAATCAAAAAGAAAAAAAAACGCTATTATTTCCTTCAGAAGTTCGGCAATGGCAAGAGAGCCACAGACCTCAGAGTTTTTCGGCGTTTTTAATTGCTGGGAAGCTGCCGCCTTCAAGAGGCCACCCCGTCTCCGTGCGGCGAACGGAAGAGCCTACCTGTGCCAAAAGAGATTGGAACCACGTGCTAACTTAATAATTACTTACTATTTAACCACCCGTTAACCCCTTCGCTCGAAAGAGATGGCACTGACAGTCCTGTCCGAAATATAAAACTCAGCTTCCTCCAACCATGTCCAAGATTGGCGGTGCCTGCTCGAGACCTTGATTCGCTGAGAGAGAGAGAGAGAAACCACTTTTATACTCTTGTTAGTGCCGGTGGTTCAGAGGGCCGCGGCGACGTCGAGATCCCGGCCGGGGACCAGTTCATGGCTGTCGCGGTCCGAGCACCCCCGAGTTTGTTCCCAGTGTGGGGGACAAACGTAGGGAGAGGAGACACTTTGGGTCACCGGCGGGCACGGATGAGAGGCTGCCCTTTGGCATGCTCGCCGCACATTACGCATGACAGCGGAGGTTTATTACGCAACAGCATCTGGATTCGTACTGGTTGGTGCTTCATAATGAACCAGCGTTGAGCAAAGGACATGGCAGACAAGAACCGGTGTTGACTTTGGTCAGATGGTTATTTTGAAGGTGGAACATATCTGCCCTAACAGGTGAGGGGCGCAGTATGGCGGCGCGCACTCTTTTGTCAGCCACCTTGATTTTTCATGCGGACAACCTAATCGTGAAAAACGTAGTTACGTCATGCTGAAAGAATTACTGCCCTAGCCCTGACTTTTACCAGCCTTAACAGCCTGCCGCGTGCACTGATCGGAGTCCCGAAACAGAACGGTGCTCTCAACAAACTGCTTGTCACCCGCATCCTTCTCCAGTCTTTAGCGCTAAATGTTGGTTTGTAGCGGGGGTTACTTGCTTAAGAGACAGTGGGCCCGGCGTGCCATGTAAGACAGGCAAGGGAGTGAGCAGGCACGTGGTCACACCACTGGCCAACGCAGCCGTTCCTACAAAAAGAGCTAGGCCTAACCACGTGGTCGACCGCATGAGAGCCGAGAAGTTCCCAACAGTCATCGATCCTAAAAGCATCCCCGCCGGAAAAAAATGCACGCGTTTTTCGAAAGAAGCCCTTCGTCCTGCTTCGTCGCCTTCCCGGTTCCTGTTGTTACTGTTCCAAGTTTAGGCGCTTCCAACACCAGCTGTGCAGCACTAACAAGCCATTACTGGTAACGTTAAAGAGCACATCACGTGTTAATTCCAGGCCTTCCTAATAACAGTGCAGTGCACCACGAAGGACGAAGGCATTAAAACAAGTGCACACAGGGGGACACGTCATTAAAAATCACGACTCATTTCTCCCGTCTGATGATCGACAATATTTCAAGGGAGACCATTGAATTCCCCTACTCCACGCTGAAGCAACTAACCTAAAAAGCCCAATTTTGTAATTTAGGAATATTGTCGTTCTGATCACTCCCTTTCGATAGAAAGTTCAATGTAACTACCTGACATCCGGATCCGATGCCAAGTTTTGTTGAAGCGAATTCAGTACAGCATTTGCAACAACGCGCACACTGAATTTCGGGAGTGATTCGTTCTCGTGAAGCGCTTCATACCCACATTCCTGTAAAGTCACCTTGCTGTGAAAACGTATATGAAAATACTCCAGCCGTAGGGTGTTGTTAAAATCCCATGTGTTCCCTTCAGTGTCGTCGTCGTCTTCAGACTCCAGTAGTCTGCAGTAGTATACACAAATGCGCTACTGGGAAGACATTTTCCACACGCACTATAAGAATCCCACATCAAAATATGATCGGCCGAATCCTTTCATTACATTCCTCCACAAGGCCCCAAACTGCCCTAAGGACGCTATTCACATATTTTCTTAAAGTCGGCTACACTTCTAGACACAAATTTATTGCTCGAACGACATTTTGCTGGGGCAAATACAAGATTTCCGAGGACAAAGCGTGAAAGTCCTGGCTTTCTAATTAGCATTGTATTATGCAGCGGAAGTGTGACACGTCACGCCTTGCATACATACAGACATACATACAGACAGACATACAGACAGGCCATGCCTTGCATAACGACAGACAGACAGACAGACAGACAGACAGACAGACAGACAGACAGACAGACAGACAGACAGACAGACCGATGAACGGGCGGACGGACGGATGGATGGAGAGAAATGTTTCCTCAGTGAGTCCACCACATAGAAATACTTCCAACATCATCGAGGATGAGATTCACACTGTCCGATCAGGGATTCGAAATCATTACGCGAGAATGGTGGCAATTTACCACGGACACATCAGCGAAATGTCCCTGCTGCGACCTTCTTCTGAGCAACCCGTTATCTTGACGCAAAGGTACGAAAATATTCCTCGTCGCATTTTGGTATGCTGACGTTATTTCAAGCGGAAAGCATCGCATACTTACTAACAATTTCACCACTGCACCACCGTATTTGCACGTGGTTCTTCGCTTTTGTTTCTGTCGTTTGGTGCTAATTACTTCGACCGGCTTCTTTTCTGCTAAACCGTGTTCGCGTCTCTTTCTTACCTTTCGTTTTTTTCTTCTAACGGTTGAAATGGCGTCGTCAAGCAGACTGACACTACACAGCTTGCCTGAAATCATGGTTCTGCGCGTCTGGTGTGCTCCTGTACTACTCACGTGCAATCACGTTCAGGTGTCACGTGGCACGCAATATTTCGAGTCGGAACTCCATCAAATGGCACGCGCTTTTTGTTTACTCTCCACAGCGGCAACACTTTGTTGACCGGACAACAACGGTGCTCTCTCGCAGAATGAGGGACATGAGGCTTCCGCTGTAAAAGCTGCTGTGGTTTTTTTATTTATCAAATTAATGATTTATTGTAGGAGAGACATATGTGTGAGCTGCAACATGTCATAATGTAATAGAACGTCCGCAAAATGTGCGTTCTGCAAGGTCCCCACTTCTGGGGAAAAGTTCAGTTGTATTTGTAACGTTGAGCGAAGTGACTCTGCCATCCTCTCCGAAAATGTGCCACAGGCTTCGCTTCCTACTCTGCGTAGCAAAAGGAACTCTTCGAATGTATTGCTTCTTTCCTAATATTTCGTCGTTATCCCCTGTTCCCCTTTCAGTCGCTCAGCCGGACCCACATGCTGACGCTCAAGGACGTGCACAACCTGTCCGTTCATCTGTCAAGCACTCCCTCGAAAGCGACTACGAAGGCTGGGTCAAGACGGAATTCAAAGTCTCGTCCGAATCCTGACGAAAAGCCTAATGCAAAGAGTGATTCCAACCGAACACTCGAAACAAAGAAGACGGCGCCACCACCCGGATCGCAGGCGGAACCACCGAAGAACGTGCCTGCCTTACCAGTGCCAAAGCCAGAAGGCCAGCCAGAAGTGCGATGGGTCCTCAAGAAACGGAACTCGTCTCTCCAGCCTAGCAACGGAAGCCGCAGGGATAGCAAGCGGGCGTCAGATGCATCTATTCAGGATGGTGACGGTGGCGGTCTCGAATGCAGGGCACCGTCTGCACAAGGCAGGCCAGTCACCGTGAACAACGCCAGCAGCCGCAGAATCATTGCCCCGCCACCCTCGCCGCTGTCTGCTACCGACAGGAGGGCCACTATGGAAGGGGCCTCGAGCTTCTGTGAGCAATCCTTGTTGGCATCTGTGGTCGTGGGACGTTGATTTTTTTCTTTTCCAGAAGCGCGTGTCCCTTTCACGATATGCTAGCTCATTCGCTTCTCTTGCCGGTTTAGAAGAATCATGAAGACAAAATAGAAGTCAAGTTTATTGAAAGATCGTTATGCTCTAGTGGCGACCGTGGCAGCTCTAACGCAAACTTTGAACAATTGGTTATAGGGATAAGGAAAGCACACGAACTACTGGCACTTCCTCGTACTGCCCTAACCAACTAGAGGGACTAGTTTCTGCGATTTGCGACCGCTGCGAAAACTACTTTTGAAAAACGGATGGTCGATTGTAGGGGGCCTGCGCATCACTCAACATATCACTTCACTATACAATATCACTATACAAACTTAAAATATTGTCAAAGTACGTCTTCGTCCTTTCCCTTGCGATCCCTGACGTTGTGTAGCGTGAAATGTATAACTTCGTCAGTATTTCTCATCCGCTTATTTGTAAAACTACCTTCGGGTGCGGTGTGGAAATGGACGAGTTACAAAAGGCTATCTCTTCTAACTCTGCAAATAAAGAGGCTGCATGTTTGTCTTCGTGGTATCCTTAACCAATGGATGATCGACAAACAGTCGCTCGACCAGAACTTTGACGCTGCTGTCAGTGCACCAGTGACACAGGACGATAGTTGGTGGCAGCTACGGGAGCGCATCTTTTGTCCAAAGCCCTAAGCAGCGCAAGGCTTGTGCCTTAGCCAGGCTGGCTGTCACAGAGTTGAGAGGTTTCCAACCTAGAGATAAGTGCAGTCAGCTGTGACGGCCGCGAGGAACTTTTTCCGCAATGTCTTCGTGGTCATAGTCACAGGCGTGAGCACAGGGGAGCAGGGGGGGACGAGCAGCCACCCTTCCAAATCATCTTAGGGGAGCGCCAAATGAGCCCAATACCTTTACTCAATCGAACCAAAAAACCCTCAAAGGACCCTCATGTTAGCTCCCAAAGCCTGTTGGAACCAAAGGACCCTCAAAGAACCCTCACGTTAGCTCCCAAAAGCCTGTTTACTTTCGGCCCCGGAAAGGGGGGGACCAAAAGCAAGCCGTTTTGGGAGACACGTAATCTCCTAATTTTCATTTTTGTATCTATTTCAGATCTTGTACTCTTTAGAATTTTCCACGTAAATAACGTGCGTAGCACAGAGCGGAACAGCCGCGTAAAAAGTTTCACATAGACAATATCAATTTATAAATTGTTACGCATGAACAAAACTAGCGTTTGCGGATGTTACGCATGATTGTTACGCATAAACAAAGCTAGCTTTGCGGAACAAAGCTAGCGTTTGCGGGGCTACGGAAGGACACCACCCCCTAATCGAGAGCCGTGCGCACGCCTATGGTCATAGTCTCAGTCATGCATTTGCGCGCATATGCTGGGCCTACTCCTATGAAACCCAGCACGTGATGTAGCCCCACGAGAGAGTTGAAAATTCCTCGCTCACCGTCTTTCAACCTTCTCATTTCAGGCATCACCGGTGTGGAGCAACAGTCACCGTCTATGCGCCTTCGAGCGTAAGTCTTTATCTCTTTGGCCTTCGGAGACTTGGGCATTGGGCGGTGTGTTTATACTCTCGCAGACTCACCATGGCGGCGCGCCCTGCCTTCATCGCCGGAGCAGCTTACACCGCCATTTTCGGCAGCATCATCAGCTTCAGCATAGTGCCCACGCGCAAGACAGTTCTCCTCGCCCTTGAGTGGTAAGGCTCACTGCGCCACCAACGCACCCACGATATGTACCGCAGAGAAACAGGGAAGTAGCTTGACATAGCGTATTCCAAGTAAGGAAAATATTCATTCAGTGCTTGTGAAAGAACAATAGTCGTCCGTACTGACCGTCTGAGTGACAGTGCGCGCATATACGATTAAAGGGTATTTGCTTAATTATGGCGTTTAACGCACAGAAGCGACACCTGGCCTATGAGGTGCACCGTAGTGGAGGCTCCGGATTAATTTTGACCACCTGGAGATCTTTACGGTTCGCCGAAACCTCGGCACACGGGCGTTTTCGCTTTTCGCCTCCATCTGAAGAGCAGCCACCGCGGCCGGGATCGAACCCACGTCCTTGGGCTCTGCAGCACAGCGCCTTAGCCACCCAGCCACCGCGGCGGGTACAGACGAATAAAGTAATTCAAGGAAACAAAGCAGTTTTGCTCCAAAAAAGCTCGCCTTGGTTAACTATCATAATCGCCGGACCATAATCGCTTTGCGTGGTAGGTTAAATGCTGCGAAAGCGCGTCGCTTCGAGCAAAGCCTTCAGATTGTTGCCATCCACCGCCTGACGTAGCAAGTCAGCCCAGCTCATTACAACCTTAACTCAATCTCTCCTTCGTTTTCGTTTGTGTCTGTTGCTTTCTTGCCAGAAAAAGGGCAGAAAACCCCAATTGACTATTGCCTCCCGAGTGAAGGCACCTCAATCAAGACTGAGTGCCTTATTCTGAGTCCCTCCTCCACTCCATTTGCTCCCTCCACTCGGCTGAGGGGAGGATTCCGCAATCCTTATACATGGGGAAATCTATTTCAGCGATCTCCTCCAGTGAAGGCTCGAGAGGAGGAAGGGCTCAGAATACCAGGGTGAGTCTTGGAGGGGAAAAACAGAAAAGATGATACAAAGGGCGAAGCAGAAAGATGATTGATTATAAGTCATGCAGCCCTGACAGCACTGGCAACGTCTTAGCCGGTTCGAGACTTGTGTGTCCTTTACAACGTTCAGCAGGGCACTGAAGCTGCCTTCGTGAAGGGAAGGGCGACAGTCCGGGTACATCAGGTTCGAAGGTGTGCATGAAGGCAGTCCGATCTTCCCGTACGACGCTGTAAGCGCAGTTCGAGCTTGAGGGTGTTCCGGACATTGGCACAGTGCAGGCGCAAGTGTGTCTACTAGCTGCAGTTGAAAGCGGCCGTGGTTGCTTAAAACTCCGCTTCCTATCATCGTCTTTATTTCCCTTCCTATCCTACTCAAACAGCATTTAACTAGTGGCGTTAACCCGCAATATTACCACGAACTTTACACTGTGGTTTGTTTGTTATGCCACCAGCGTCTGGCCGCGCTCAGCTTTCATATCTGAAAATAGAGGCGTGCGTTCTCTTTCTTTTGCCTGCGCGCAGGCTATCTTCTTTAAAGGAAGAGTGTATCGCCTGTCTTCAGTAGAAGGAATGTTCCCCTTTGATTACGAATGATCTATATCTGATTCGACGGTTCTAAATGTACACGCGGAAATATAAATGCTCGCAGGGCGAACGCCGTGGCATTCGATTCGCCGTCGCCAATCTGCGCACGTCACTTAGTTGACTGTTTCTACGCCGCTTGTATTTTATTAGAGTTTTTGCGGAGCACAATTTCGCTCCAAACAACTTTTGTTTCTCTATGAAAACCTGCGTCGTCCTTGTGTAGTTGATGTGGCTCACTTGCTAATTTACAATACGCGAGGAGGAAGATTGGCTGGTATTCATCGCCACCTGCTGCTAAGTGAAGAGTTTCACAGCCGTAGACGCATATGCCAGGTTGAGTTCTTTGCTAATATAAAGGGCATAAAGTTTTCGCGGCGACACCGTAGTCGTGATGTCTACTCGGCACTCGCGGTGTTGTAGTGAAACCTTCGTCTCGGAACGTTTCAAAAATTTTCCCACCACCGTCCACAATCACAATTCTTTAAACACATACGCGCCAAGAGTACCCGCGCTAACTCACATCTTAATTAGAAGACTTATGTAATACCCTCCGCATGAGCTAACAGTTAAGGCATTGCGTTTCTTGAGCCCAAGGACGCAGCCTTGGTCCCGACCTCGACGGCCGCTTTACTGGGTGAGGCGAAAAACAAAAACGTCCCTGTGTCGAGATTTCGCTGCATCTTAAGGATCCGAATGTGGCCAATGTTAACTCGGAGCCCGCCAATAGGGCGCATCTTAACACCCAGGTGTAGTTTGGTCGTGTAAGATCCCCATATTTTGATCTTTCATATTCCGTTAACGGCATTTTACGCCTGTCCAAAAATCCCGATAAAGCACCTTAACCAGTTTAGGCCTCCTCGCTCGTCTCTGTTTTTGCGCCAGCTGTTGAAGGGACACTGAAGTGATTTGTAAACATTGCGGGATTACGAGCGTAAATTTTGTTCCGTAGGCCCTGTTTCGACCACTCTGAGTGCGTTTACGCGAATTTATTTAGTAGAAAAATCAATTCGAAAATGCTGTCCTCCTCTCTGCACCCTCGCCCATTTTCTGTGGCGTTTTCGTGTGACGTCCTGCTGCGCTACTGCACGACTCGCCGACCTTCCAACAGAGTCAGTCGGCCCAGCGTTTCGTCCACGGCCGCCAGACGGTTCCGCTTTGAGAGAAGCCAACACGTTTGTTGCCATGTCACCTGGAACGTGCCACACAAACTGCTGCGCCAAGCGCACATGTGGCTGCTTACTTTAAAAAGTGCAGCGAAGTCGCTTTATAAATATTACTAAAAGCTCTGAACTGTCCGTTGCTTGGCCGAAGAAGATATTGTAACTGCGCAAGCACAAGCGAATCAATACACATAATAGTCCCTCTGAGTTTTTTAAATAAATAAAAGTGTGCAGTAATGAACTAGCACATCGCGCGCAGCGCTTGGCGCGAGTGGTCTCGCTATGCTTGCTTGTTGGGCCCGGCCGCGCATGTTTTTTTTTACGACACGGGCATCACACCTCATTGCTCCACTAGTTCACAGATCGCGCGCAGGCTAACACTGAGTGTGCTTTGCTTACGGGCAGTGGGCACAGGCCAGAAATGATGTGCGAACACGCTTTTTACGATACTGAGTGAGGCAAGCTCCAAATATGTTAATGCTACGGAGGCTTATCTTATGCATTTTACAGCCGACAACATGGCAGAAGCGCGGTACGACGATTACTGAGATATCGAGAATGCCCATCCAACGATGCGTCGGATGTCAAGCATGTTGTTTTACAGAACCGAAACCGAAACTTCTTTGAATGCTAACCTTCGACGTCGTCCAATCATGGTGCGTCTCCTCCCGTCGTCACAGCCTTTAGTTGGTGCGGCAAACCACGCACGGTAGTTTTTCTTCTTTCGCGCTTTGTAAAATAATTACCGTCTTGTAACGAAAAGTGTGCTATTTGACGATGAAGCAAAAACGGGAGCTTGACAAATTCACTTCAGTGTCCCTTTAAGGTCGGTGTACGACAGAGACAGCTTCGCCATTGTAAATCGAGTGACAATTGAGACAGCCTGTATTAATGTGTAAGAGCACGGGCTCAGTCATTGGCTGCAACAGCTGTTCAATTCAGAGGGGCTGCAACCTGCCAAATTAGGGTTGTCATTTTAGGTTACCATGAAGCCACTTTTCTGTTTCATCGATACTTGAGAGGCGCGCGCCCCTCGCAACAAAAAATTGTCACAGGTACGTGTAAATAGCGCTGCCGTAGCATTACGAAGGAAAATCGACATTGTACGTGATCCTTTCGTCCTCTCTTGTCCTTGCCAGCCACGATGACGACTGCCCGGTGACCTGGGGTAGCTGGCTGGCGGTGGCATTGCCTGTGGCTGTGATCTGCTGCCTCATATGCTGGATAGGCGTCTACTGCACCAGTATCGCTTCCAGGTGGGCTTCGCAAAGGCCTTCGTCTGAACTGAACGCACAGCTACGGAATAAATCAGAGCATGAACGCTGACGAGGACTTGGAAGGCACACTGAACAAGCGCTGCCCCGTGTCTTCCAGTCCCTGTCAACGTTCCTGCTGCAATGTATTGTATATCCAACTTGCCCTACAACACATTCTTCTGAACGTACAGCGTTCGGAAGCGGTCGAGGCAAGTATTAGAAGTCACTTAGACAGAACGGGTCAAAATACTGCAGCACACGTTGAAACAGCAGTTGTATTGAGTACGATCATTGCCAGATGATGTTGCCTAGAAAGCTGCTCGACAGCTTTTCGTCGGCGTACGATTTGGTATCAATCTCAATCGTATTTCCGTCCAAGGAAAGTAATGTATTCAACCCTGACACTGTCTGTGCCCCCGGCATTATTGCGAATGATGGGAGCTTGCTGCGGGACCCCATGTGGAGTGCGCTTAAGTTTCCGCTCTGGCGCACCCGTTCGTAGCCGTGAAGCACCGAAAACTGAGCATCCGTGACATCTTTGCTTGATGCAGAGCACGCGACCATTCTGTTGCAGCCATTAATTACATCTATATGTGCGGCCACCCGCGCGAAAAAAAAGCATGTATATCAGCCTGTTCCCGGCCGTTCACCCGATTCACCGATTGCCTGCCAATTCACCTGAAGTATTACGCCCCGTCATCCTGTCCGTACTTTCATCAGTTCAATGCTTTTCATTTCGTGCACAGAAGTAAAGCAAAAAAACATAGCAGTTTTTGAGAAGCATCTTTTGAAAACTATTATCGACGCTATTCTCTACATGTAGTGAGCTGTAGGTAGCTTTCTCAACACAAACAGACCTCCAAACGTTGAGTGAAATTTATGCACCTTAGTGTGCAATACCGTTTGTTTAGTGAGTAATGTCTGCGATCCATATTTACAACAGCTCCAGCTTTTAACTTCCCTGTCTTCACTCCCCGTTATAGCGAGGACGGCATCGAGGAGCAAATGCACACACACCTGTCCAGGAGTGCGCGGTGTCTTCAGCGGGACATCAGGCGCCAGACGTGAGTTTCCACCGTAGCTGCTCCTCACACATCAAAGTCTTACAACCTGACCATTTCGCAGCCTGCAAGAGACCTTGCTGTTCTACGTGCTTGTAGGGATTCCGCTCATCTCCAGTGCATACAGTGTTCAACAGCCTGAAAGGTAACAATGCCTTTGTCAGTCTATTCCCAGCTCCTTAGCGTTCGACTCGCGTGGCTACAAGCAAAGCAATACCCAATTTTGTCTCTGTGCTTATGAATGAAACATGGTACGTCTTACCGGCAGTCGTAGTCTACACTCTGAATATCAGAGGGACCATGATTCCGTTTTGGAATAGCATTTCAGGGCCTACTCACGAGCGAGTGGAGTGGAGTGAGTGAGTGAGTGAGTGAGTGAGTGAGTGAGTGAGTGAGTGAGTGAGTGAGTGAGTGAGTGAGTGAGTGAGTGAGTGAGTGAGTGCGTGCGTGAGTGAGTGCGTGCGTGCGTGAGTGAGTGAGTGAGTGAGTGAGTGAGGAGTGCGTGAGTGAGTGCGTGCGTGCGTTCGTGAAATGTAAAAAGTCCTGAGGGTGGAGCCCTCACCCCAGTACGCCATTGGAGCAACCCGCCGTCTTCGCCCGTTCTATCAGCTTTTTGCTGATACAAGAGCTGGCGAGTTCTCACCCACTGCTCTCTGGAGGGGTTTGGATGGGGTCGATGTCGGGGTTATTTTGACATTCCCATACCAGGGGCACCGCAGTGTGTCCACGGGGTATCGTAAGGCGTGGGGTGTACGGGGGGGCGGGTACGTATGATTCTGTAGTTCACGAAGAGCAGTCTCTAGGGGTCTGATTAGTTGCTCAGAAACTGGAAAGTACAGCCTTCGGCCTAGCCGGTATTGGTGTGTTCTACCGTCTCCTCGATTATCAGCTCCACCTAAGCGCAGATAGTCCGAGGACTGCATTGGGCATGGCAATACACGTCGAAAAAGATGACCCAATTGCGGCTGGGATGTGGGTGAGTCTGGGACTAAGAACCCAAAACACCCACCGTCGATAATGAGGACATCATTACGGGTCCCTTCCTTCTCATTCCGGTCGTTGGTATAACCAGGTTCGCGGGCGTAAGACCCCTCTTGTGATCATCTTTATCATTATTGCAGTGACGTGCAGGTTATGACGACTAGGATCTGCCACGATGGCTGTACGTGCGTACGGACAAATTCTTGCTCGGAGCGATCATAATCTATGGCAACAGTTTGGTGGTAGAATCTATCCTGAAATGGGGAGCATCGTTTGACAGGAGAAAAATAATTTGGGAAGGCATTTATTTTATTGTGTTCCCATTAACGTCCCTGCATTGCTTTTCTGTGTCCCACCCTACTCTTTCCGAAAGGTAAAAACTCCAGTTTTGAGCTGTCTGCGTGCTCGCCTGCGAAACGTTTTTTTTCTTTCTAGCGGTGCGACAACTGTGCGGGGCTTGCTGAGCTTTCTCTTGGCATTTCCGCAACTGAGCTTCATTTTACCATTTCCGTGGAGTGGTGAAGGGTTTACCTATGCTTAATTTCACAAGCTGCGTTCAGCCCAGTGGATGCTGCACGGCTCTCGACAGACAATCTGTCCATTAAGACCGCCTAACTGATCATACGCCAATGGGGCCCGCGCGGTGGCCATGTGGCCAAGGCGTTGTGGTGCTGAGCCTAAGGAGCGGGTTTGATCCAAGCCGAGGTGGCTGCTTTTCTGGTGACGCAAAATGCGAAAACCCCGTATGCTGAGATTTCATCATCACCAGCCTATCTACACCCACTGCACGGCAAATGCCTCTCCCATTATTCTCCAATTATCCCAGTCCTGTGGTAACTGCGACCAATTTATCCCCGCAAACTTCTTGATCTCATCTGCCCATCGCACATAGCCATCTTGACGCAGACTTCATCGTTTCAATCTGCACTTTTAGCCTTCCTTGAAAATGAATATTTATGATGTTAACGATGTTTTTTTCCGGTTTCATGTCTGTGTATTTCCGCTGTTCGGCGCTTCTTGTGCCTAAAATGTTTCTTTTTTTCCTTCTTGGTGTTTTAGTTCCTATTGTTCATGTGGTTGATTTTTTTAACTGTGTTTTCAAGATGTGCTTTCTTTCTGTGTATAATTTAGTCCCTCCCTATGTAATGCCCACGGGCCCTTAGGGTATGTATATAAATAAATAAATCAACTTTCTGCCGCCCCCTGCCACGACTGCCTTCTCTAGGGATACACTGTTACCCTTAATGACCAACGGTTATCTTGCTTTCGCGTTACTTGCCCTGCCCACGTCCATGTCTTCTTCTTGATTCTACTAATATGTCCTTAACACATGTTTGTTCCTTGACCCACTTCGCTCTCTTCTTGTCCCTTAATGTTACACCTATCATCTTCCGTTCCATTGCCCTCTGAGTCTTCCTCAATTTAAGTTGAACCCTCTTTGTGAGCCTCCGTGTTTCTTCCCCGTATGTGACCACCTGTAAGATGCAGCTGTCATGCACTTTCTCCTTCAGGTAAAATGGTAGGCTGCCATTCATTATTTGAGAATTATCTGAGAATTCATTTTATAAGCTGACATTCAGCCGCATGCTAAAGACGCCCTGGTAGGACAAAATTAATCCGTAGCACTCCACTACGGCGCGCCTCACAGCCCAGGCGTGGCTTTGACGGGTTCAACCCCAAAGAATCAAACAATACAAAAATTGACCGGGTGCATGGCTGGAGAAACAGTAGAGTTGGCGGCCCCTCCCTGTACGATGCCGCTGTACACGAGCCTTTGTACCATGACTTGCGCAGTGACGTCACGGCTTGACGGGCACTGGTGAGGCTAGGCGGAGCCATGCCTAGGCTAGGGAAGCGAGCGCGAAGCTATGCACAGCTGCGCCAGCGCTGCTAGCAACGCGAGGTGACGTCATCGCTCCGCGAGGCTTTTTGGTGCGACAGACGGATAGCGCTCGGCTTAAACAGCTCTGCAATTAAAATCAATCAACGAGGTTGGTGCCTTGGAAGGATATATCCGTCCCTTCGCTGGGCAGGTGCCACCACAAGGCCCCAACGCCTATAGACACTTTTCGTTAGCCGGCCACCGTAGAATGCTAGACGCACTCAGTTGTATAATTGGTGAAAACAGTGTAGCAGCTTGTGACACTCGAAATAGAGGTACACGCCCGTTGTGCACACAAGTAGCGTCTAGCTGCGTCCTGCCCTGCAGACACCTCGAAGGTCCCCTGCTGGGCGTGTCCGTGGTGGCGATGAGCATGCTCCCGGCGACCACGTGGCGCCACTGCTGGTACCGCCGCCTGCTCTCCTGGCGCACCCTGGCTGCGCGAATGCCCTGGAGCCTCCTCCTCATGCTCGGATCGGTCAGGGTGCTCACCGCCATTGTCGAGGTACGCGCTCAACAACCGTCTCTGCGCGAAATCTCTCTCATGTCCGCAAATACGCATTCTTCGGAGCAGGTACAAATAAATACCATCCTTAATCCTGCTCCTTACTTTCTCGGCCATCCTTTCACCCAGTTTTGGGGAGAATAGATAGTTACTATCATCATCATCACTCCCCGCATGTCCCAATGGTCCCGAACGCTACGCTTAGAACCTTTTTTTTCTCCTGCCCCATTTAAATTCGGTCCCCACATTTTTCACACCCTCATTGCGGGCTTGGCTATCCTCGGACCAGCTGATGGACCGGTTGGCTTTGGGGAACCTGGCGCGGGACTTCCTCGACGTTTGCATTCTAAACAAGTCTATCCTCCTCTCTCTCCTCCCCCACCATCTATTCCAACAAGGCGGAAACTTGGGCACGCGTCATTGGGTGCAATACGTTGAGTGACTTGATTACGAATTAGCGGCCAACAAGCGTACTCCTATATTTGTAATCTCGTGGCGTTTAATAAAGAGGTTTTCATGTAGGTCCCCGCTCTGGTGACGAAAGTACGCTCCCTGAGTCATAAGAACTGGGAACAGGAGAGCACCCCCGCAGATACGTTCTCTAGCAGCCTTAAGTTACAACCGCCTTGAACTTATCGGTATAAACATATACTCGAATTCCAGCGCTACAAAAGGTGACTGGCGAATTTCAGCCCATCAGAAATTCAGAGCTACGACAATATTGGCATTATGTGGCCGACTCATAAAATGTATACTGAAGGCCTGGTTGGTGCGTTACATTCAAAAACGTACATCATCTATCGCTTGTAGTCAAGAATAATTTGTGCGGCTTAAGGGAACACTGAAGTGATTTCTGAACGTTGTGGGTTACTTGCTCAAATTGAAGTCTCGTGTCCCCAGGGCATGATTTGATCACTTGGGAACGTTTACACGATATCATATAATAGAAAAATCAACTTTCGAAAGTTCCGTCTTTATCTCTGCATCCTTCTTGCCGATTTCTTATGGCGTTTCGTGTGATGCTTACCCTAGAAGCAATGGCTTAAATGCCCTGCCCAACTACCTCCCGACAGAGTTAGAACCGGCCGGCCGACGGCGGGCATCACAGTTCGTTCGCTCAGTTAAAACTAAGCTACAAGGATTGTGCACGGAATAGTGTGGTTTAAGTTTATTAGTTTGTAGACTGCAAAAAGCGTAGTCAGTCGATGAAGTCAAATGAAATCAAAGTCTTAGACTGTGAAGTCAAAGCAGCTGCGCACAAGAGCACATGCGACGCTTCGCTGACTTCGCTTCCCTGGAGCTGTAAGCTGCATATTCCTGTGTGACTTGTACGAGGTAAAAAATATGGCGCCAATTAAAAAGGTGCGAGAAGAGTAAGGAAAGTTAATATATGTAATCAGAAATTAAAATCAGCCGACACTGTTGTTGCAAATCATAAAATCAAGGTACGGGAAGCACTCTTTGCGTAGGGTCAACTAGCACGGCAGTCAGCAGCACGATTAAACATTTACGATCGCTTTTCCTGCCTAAGGGACACAGTCGTTAGTAACGAGATATTAATGGGTATTTGGGGAACGCTTCGTGCACCAGCGTTATTCCAGAAATACTCGGTCGGGCTCAGTAGATGGGAATGCTGAAAACTAAAAAAAATAAACACCCTATTCAATATGTAATTTATATTTCGTCTTTATATTTCCCCCCACAACCTTGGGGTTATGGAAGAAAAGGTCCGAACTGGCATCGCAATTGCTTGTATTCACTAGCGAGGCGCGCATACAGGCAACCATGTGAGTGCGCTGTCACTCGTTACGTCGGGCTCCGCGGGATGGCGGTACTTGTCCGTGCTAAGCACATGATTGTGTTGCAAGTTAACAAACTCTACCTCAACGAACGCAAAGTATTGCCTCGAGTACAGTGTGAGGGCGATTGATAACATCTATGTTGACACCACCATTGAGAATCGGGTTGAAACGGAGCAGACGACGCACGCGGGTGTTTTTTTTTTTTTTCGGCGTGCGGCCGCAGTGGCCCAAGCCGCGCCATGTCCGTGGCGCATCGGCCATGTCTCTGGCCGTTTCCAGTGTTGCCAAGCGAAGAAATTGACAGCGAAACTTTTCCACGAATACCACCTATAAGCAGGTTCGAATCCCCGATTGCACGTTTTCAGTTGATATCCATTTGTTTAGGTAATGTCTTCGGTGCTGCATTCACTATTTCGCGCTGTAACGTTCATCGCTCCGCGAGCGAGTTGGCAGACATGCGCGCAGACTGAAGTCTGCAGAGTTTCCCTCTGGCACTAGTAATGGCCAAGTACATATGTGCGGAGAACGACGCGTTTCCGGACGCGGTTTTTTCCTCTCAAAAACCGGCCCGGAAACCGGCCTTCATGAGCGGTCCTGACGGTTGCCATACCGGTTTTCCGGGAAGCAAAACGCGCGCGGAAACTCGTCGCTCACCGCACATGTGTTTGGTCCTTCGGGACGAGCAAATGGCCCCCATCAACTTGCCAAGTGTGCCACTTCATGCGCAGAAGTATCGCCTGGTGGAGAAGCTTTTGGCCAAGATGGACGACGACTTCTGGACGAGCCGCTCGAGCAAGTCGAGCCAGTTTATCCTGATCAGCCTGGCAGCCGTCCTGTCCGAGGTTGTGGTCAGCGACGCGGTCGCCCAGCTCATGGCACCCACGGTCGTCCGAGTGGTGAGTGACCCCCTTGGGGAGACCAAGATGGATGCTCCTCATTTCTGGCTGAACTAGCCTGTCGCCACTTCTTGTTTGAAAAAGATAAGCAGTGCGTGTTCCGAGTATTCAGATGTGCGCTACCTGATCTCGGAGTTAAAAAGAAAAGCTGTACTGTTAAAAAAACAGGTCCCCGTTCGTCGAGTGTAAAATGGGTGTTATCTATCAAATTCCTCTCGACTGTGGTCACGTTTATGTCGGTCAGACCGGTCGTTGTATTATTATCAGATCATTAAAACAAAAAACTCCTTAAAAACAAAAGGCGTATTCACATATCAATCGGCATTGTTCTGAACACGGGTGCGTCCCGATGTTTAAAGATACCACCATCCGTTCGGCTCATGGCAATCAGCTAACTAGTAAAATCATCGAGGCATTCAACCTTAGGGAAAAAAGGTGATTTGTGGATTAGTGAACCGTCGATATCATATCATTGCACCGGAGTAATGGTTGGATTCGTCAATCGATATTTGCAGTGTTTCATATTTATACGTGCAAAATTGTTCAGAACAAGCCGTATGGTCTCCTGCAGCTTATGGCGCGGGCAACAGTGAGAGCCACGGGCTTTCAAGTAGTTGTTCGATTCGCGCGTCTCCGCCATACGTCAGCGTTGGCATAAAACAGTGGAACGCGGTAAATTTAACGAAGCTTTAAGAGAAACCTTTGGTGTCTTCTACCTAAGGACTCGGAGCCACGCAAGTGAAACAACATGGAGGTGAGCGGGAATAGCGAAGGGAAGCATTATTGGCAGCTAAGTCGATACCCTCCAAGTACTAACTTTTGTCAACATTTTGAAGAAGGACATTACGCAATATAAGACAACAATTAATTACACTGTTATTCAAAGATTTGCAGTGTCCTTTATAATTATATTCATGATTTTTGAAACTGAAGCTCCGCCGTCGCCTGCTGTCGCCCGCGCCATATAGCTTGCTTTTATCAACCACTGCAACAGTTACAAGGTTCCACTAGATATTGCCACGTTATGCTTGGCGCACGTGGAGTAGGAAACGTGATTCCCAATTTGATGGCGCCTCGATTCACGCGCGTCTTTTTGGCGAGACACCCGGCCTGGAACAATGAAAGCAAACCTTTGCCGTCTTTACCTTCGCGATAACATTACATTCAGAAGCTGGAACTACAGCGCTTTTTGCCTGATAAAGACTATCGTCCTTTCATGCGCACATACGGCGCGAAAAAGTCACGAAGCACGCCCACAGCGTGCGTTCGCCCGTTACCTCCCAGCGTAGCATCTACTAGTAGGGCGACGCTGTCGCGAGGAAGATCATCTTGCTATATGCCGATCTTATTTCGCAGCCATTCCCATAGCGTCGCTTTTTCGGCGTAGTAATGAAAGCCTATTGCCGCTTCCTTCGAATACATTACACGTTCAGAAACTGAACTACAGCGCTCCACTTTTGCCTGCGCCTTTCAGCCTACGGCGCGAAAAAGCACGAAGCACGCCCACAGCGTGCGTTCGCCCGTTACCTCCCAGCGTAGCATCTACTAGTAGCAGCTTGGCGCCATCTATATGAGCCCAATAGTGCCGCCCGTTAGCCTCTGCAGCTTGGCGGAGCCGTCTGCTTGCGTTTGACGCAAGTAATTATGAGTAGTCGCCGTCTCTTCACATAAACCCCAGTCACGGACAACACGCACACGCCCATGCTCCCGCAGGAACGCTGACGTACCACATCTGTGGGCTGTTAACGTGCCGTCGAGGCAGGGGTCATTTTCTTCCTATTTTGATGGCCGCGTTTTCCAAGACGAAGGGGGATTTTCTTCCTAGTATTTGATTTTGGGCGTTCAGGGGTGGACGAGGGTCACTTTTTTATCATATCTCGCTCAAGCCTATTTTTTAAATCTCATATCGTACCACATGTAACTTTCGGATCTCTCAGCATTAAGAGAGCTACCGAGGGTTATGCACCCATCATGGTCACCTTCATCTACCGTTATGACCATCTTCATATTTTTAATATCAGGGCACTTACACCCATATATTAAGCTCTTCTTAGTAATAGGATAAGGGCCACTAAATATTATCTTGGCGCTATTTGGCCTTGGCTGCCCTTGCGCCATAAACACACACATACTACTACTACTAGTACTACTTTTTATTTTGATAGTGGGAATTCGGGCATGGGAATCATCGCTCTTAGAGCCGACACTGTACAAACGCGACTTCCATTGACGGTGCCCCTGACTAGCCTATTGAGTTAAATATAGCTCCGGAAGGTCTTCTAATGTACCCTTCACCTTATCTCACTTGACATAAGCAACCATGAACTGCACGGCGAGGGGTTTATACAGAATTTCGATTTGGGGGGTGTGGGGGGTCGAAATGCTCCTGGGGGGCGGGGGGAGCCTGTTAGGGGAGGTATAAATTCGTGGGCGGGGTGCTCATGGTTGCGGGATATTTTTTTCGGGGGGGAACGAAATCCAAGGGGGGTGTAAATCCCTGCTGCAGGGCAAATGGAAGTCCCGCGCTAGCTAGTATAAGCGTGTACGCCTAAAAGGATGAAGACAGCTTGGCGCTTTATAGCTCGTAACATCAGCCATTGTTATCAATGCGCTGAAGCAGCACATCTTTAATGTAGCTCCAGCGCGAGTTGAATGTTCAAGAGGCCGTGAAGGCAGAATACTTTATTTAATTTGACAGAACTAGGCTTTGGTACCTCACTCAACTTCATTTAGGCCACGAAAGACGTTTTTCTAGCCAAAAAAGGGCAAGCATTGTTGAAAAACTTTCAATTTCGCGCTACAGTGACATAATGTGGGCAGAAGGCGCGTGTTATGGGTCAGCGCTAGAAACATAATTATCAGTTTGTTAATTTCGCGTTAGATAAGATTAAATAGAACTTGAGGCCCCAGTACAACTGCCCAGTCATGTTTCGTGGGTGTGGCCTAGAGCGGTGGCAGCCAATCGCACAAACAGGATTTTGTGACGTCTAGAGAAATTGCTGGAAAGTGACTGTGGATTAGCCACTGGTACGTCTGTTTTCCCTAATGTCTCCATTATTTATTTGAAGTTTGTGATGAAATCGGCACCATATTGTTATCCGGAAAAAGCAGTCTTTTTGATGAACGAAACGTATTATGTCTTCGTGTGCGGCGCTGACCACATGGTTTGAAACGCAGGCCCTGATGACCGAGACGCCGAGGTCCTTCTTTGTGGTGCCCGTGTGTCTGGCTGCCTCCATCAACGTCGTGCTTCCGGTGTCGCTACCGCTGCTCGTCATGCGCGAGTACCTCGACGTCAGATGCGCACAATCGGTGAGTTCACGTGGGCGGGACAGGCTGCTTTCTACCCAGGCGGAACCAGATAGACTTCCTCTGGCCCTGGGGGGGGGGGGGAACGGCGGGGTTGTACCTCAGAACAAGGTCATGAAAAGTGGGGGAGGTGGATGGAAGGTATGGGCTTGGTCGTACTACTTCCTCTAAAGCCATTATGAACTAGTTCGGGCTCGGGCAACGGTTTCCTCGCACACACACACACGCACGCGCCATAAATAAGGTGATAATTTTAAGCTGTTATTGGCCAATGATGGCCATAGAGCTTCGTAGCGGTGTCTATTGTTGAAAGGAAACCTGGCGCTAGTGAACAGACAAGCCACACTTCGCTTGGCATTGTGGACCGCCGAGAAATGTTCAATTTTTTTGCTTGGCAAGGCTCATGACCAAGCTCGAAAGATTCCTGTTGTTGTGAAACCATACCACTCTGCTTAAATGATTGATTGATTGGTCGATTGATTGAGATTGATTGTTGGGTTTAACGCGCCGACGCAACGCAGGCGATGAGGCGCGCCGTAGTGGAAGGCTCCGGATTGATTTAGACCACCTGGGGATCTTTATCGTGCGCATAAATCTCGTACACACGGGCGTTTTTGCTTTTCGCCTCCATCAGAAAAGCAGCCGCCGCGGCCGGAAATGGAACCCACGACCTCGTGCTCAGCAGCACAACGCCTTAGCCACTGAGCCACCGCGGCGGGTCACTCTGCATGCTTAAAGGACTATTTCAGAACGTTTTATTACTATAAATGTACACCTTGTGAAAGAGTCATCCGTCGGAGATTTCTTATAGCTTCATGCAAGACGCAATAGGAAAAACAAATTGGGTCTAGAACCATCAATATGGCAAAGCTGCACACATATGTTTATTGCGCTGCACACATTACGAAATCGTACATTAACCTACGTAAATGCACACACAACTCAGACGCACGTGTACATCTCGACACAACTTTTTGGTCTACATCTGCAGCCTTCTTGCGAGCGGATGTGAAGACCTCGACGCCACACCCTCTCTCCTTAACCCGTGTCTCCACAGGTGCTGGCCACGCCCTCTCCCCTTCTCCGGGGAAGCCAAACACGTGCGTACGTGCCCTCTCCCCTTCTCCGGGGAAGCCAAACACGTAGAGCGCTACGCGTGTCCGCGCACGTTTACCCTCTCTCGATCCGGCAACGGTTAGGAACACGCATGTACGGTATGAGACCGGTTTTGGAGGCGGAAAAAACACGTGCGGAGAACGCGCCGCTCTCCGCAGATGTGTCCGGCACGGCGCGCAGACACCGCACTCTCTCCTGCAACTTTAACTTGGGTTCAGGGTAGGCAGGTGGTTGCCCTGGTGTAGGCCCAAAGGGCCCTCGCGACGTCCAAGTAGAGTGAACTAGAATAAGGTAGGGAACACTCATTCCTGTTCACTCTAGTCCAAGGCTCTGGCGGTGACGTTTTCTTGGGTTGCCAGGTTACAGCTCCCCAGAGCCTGCTCCCAGTGAGAGCGGAAGGGGAAAGGGGTCACGCGCTTACTCACACAGGGAGTGGAAGAGTGTGCTCATCTCCATACCCGGTTTTCTGTACATGGAGGCGTTCTTTGTTGCGCTCGTGTGTGTGGTCACTGTAGTGCTTTTTATGCTTACGGCAGGTTCTTACAGAGAATAGCCGGCAACACTCAGCTCGCCAATTGTAGATCAGTATTGATCAACTTATCGTAGATCAATATTCTTGCTAAACAAACTTTCTGCTTACAATCCGCCGCTCCTGTTTACATTTACGAGTAGGAAAATTCTGTTATATTTCAAAATTTTCTCCTCCCTTGAATGCCGAGTGCGCGATTGTAGTTCATGCAGCTTTGCACACACTTTGCTGACCATGACAATTGAGGTATTCCTTGCCGCAGGTGGCGTACGGAGTATTCCTCAAGTGTGCCACCGTCGTCGCCGTCTTCATCTCTATGAACACCGTCGGTCTCCTTGTCTTCCAAGACGTTGCCTTGCCAAAGGGCAGCACCATTCACATCCTCCGCAATGCCACCCGCACCAGTGCCGCAATCTCATGAGGCCTCTGTTATGTTCTCCTCGTCATCTGTCTAGCCGTCCAGAATGTTCTTTTTCTCCTAAGCATTTGTGTTTGAGGACAAAACCCACCCCGTATTTGCATTTACAAGAGTACGCAGAGCATTGTTTGTTGTTACTTTGCAGCATTTACTGGACGTTGACTCTACCCACCAAAACATCAGTGCCGCCATTCTTCACCATTGGTGACGCGATTACTGGTTTATACCATGTATAGATTAATGTTTCCTTTAATGCCCAGTTATAGCTCAGCTTTAAGCGCTTGACTCCCTTTTGTTTGAATAGTAGAGAATCGAAGTGGATACTTAGCTATTTTCAATACCAAAACTGAAATTTACAATTTCTCAAGCACGCTTTAGTAATTATAGCCTGTGAAGAATAAAGGGCTCCTTTAAGAGGAATCGCAAAATTTTCCTATGGCATCAGTTATATACAGAAGCTATCTTGCAGCTTCGAGTTCTATTAATAATACTATATTTCACATGAGGTAAGCTCACACCTCATGTGGGTACCTTAACCACAAGTGTTTCAGTATTAGTGTAAAAGTAAAAGCAGTTTCTCGTATGTTCATGTCACTTATAGGAATAACACTCGGTGTATAGGTTGATTTGAAGGTTGAAACTTAAGTTGATTTTTAAATGCTCGTCTGTAGTTGTTTGTAGTATGAGGGAAAGAAAAAAGGAAGTGCACTGGGGATATTATTGAACCCGGCGGGCAGCTCACCTAAATACAACCCAGTGCAGGGGAGGGAAAGTAGAGGGGGAGAGAAAGGATAGCACAGAGTGTTGAAGTGACAGAGAAAGAGAGAAGAAAGAATAAAAGATGTGGCTAAGTCAGTCTCGCTGCATCCGCCATTAACACCAAAATTAACGCAAGTGCCTGATAAACCAAAATGGGTGATGACGCACGTGCGGAGTCGGTGGGCAACGTCTCAACATCTTTTTGTCAAGAAAGCATTATCTCAGTGTCTAGGAGTGCAAGACTAGACAAGGTCATTATTTTCCTTATGTCCAATAATAAAAAAAGGAGAATAACAGGTTAAAAAATGATCAACTTCAGCAAACCCGGGACCCGTCGAGCGGCTCTATTCTTGACTTCGTGAATTCTCCGTGAATTACTGAATTCGGTGCAAGCTGTCTGATTGGCTTTAAGTTTTGCACCGTGCTTTCGGCTTCCTCGCTGACTAATGGCCGTGCGTGCTTTTGTCATTGACATTTCATGAGGTTTCGTGGCACGAGTCCTAATGTTTGCCTTTATCACTTCTAAAGGAGCGTAGGTAATTCTGCGTCAGCATGAAAAAACTAATTCAAAGGCGATGGAAATGACAACTTAGGCTCGTTATGAGCGAAAGCTCTAGTATGCCGCATCTTTCAAGGTCAGTCATCGCGTCGCAATGACCTTCAGCTGCTGGCACCCAAGCTGCATCTTCTTTCAGTACAAGCTGTACCTTCTTATCGCTTCTCTTTCTTGAAGCTTCATTGCTGCGGTACCACGTAACTAGGCAAGGTTGAAACAGCTGCTTTTCCTGCGTCTTATCGAACAGCGGCAGCTGTTTTATCTGCGTGCCGCAAAGTGCAAGCGAACCACGTGACTAAACCAGGGTTTAACGCCTGATATATGAAAACACTGGACTGACTGCGTTTACAAGGATACTACAGAACATGCGATGCCCACGCACAAAAGCGCTGCTTTACCGGTGTTTGGTTCCTCATTGTTGCCATCGATGGAACGCTGGCTGGGCTGTCTCCATGTGCCCTTCGGCACAAATGAAACGCTTAATCCAATTGTCGAGAGGCTGCGAAATCTCAAGCAATGGAAACTTTCATGAAACCCTGTGCATAGTCATTGCTTCCACTCGTGACAGCCAAGTTTAAAGTGTTAAACCTGGGCCAAATTTTGCTATTCAACAATATGGCTTGTAGGCCACACCCTCTCTGCGCTTGCTGTCTTGAATAAAGTTTACTCAACCAACTAATCAATCAATCCATCACTCAATCAATCAATCAGCCTATGACTGGTTAAGGCGCGATAATAAAGAAATAAAATGAACCTGTGCCCCAACCGCAGATCCGGTAGAACTGGAACAAGGCAGATAATTTCTGATCATGAAAAACTGTCCGCCACGCTATGCAAATAATAAAATAGTTAATATTTCGTACCGGCACAGCTCATTTTTCTCTCCACAATGGTAAAAGAAAATATCCGAAACTCCTGTGCTGTTCACGCACTCCTGAGTGCGCATCACATTTGAAAACCACCTCTTGCTGCTTGCACAACACCAGCAAGTTTGGTTTGGTCGCAAGTAAAGTTGCCGACGCAACAATTTGTCCCTTTGTAAATGTTCTGTTCCTTCATAATTGTTTGCGCTCTGCATAGAACAGTGAGCCGCACGGCTGCCCGTTCATCCAACCTGAAAGCCAGTCCAACGGATTATGGTCGCATGTTTAAACAACATGTCCAGGAATTTTAGCTGAACAATGCTCCTTGTTCTTAATGAATGACCAAAATCTATGGATTGAAATGCCCCTGTCGGCTGTGCGTTAGAGACTAGGCCCAAGAGGCCCCATTGAGTACGACTGGCTGGGCAGGTCTGAAGTGTAGTTGGTCGTGCATGTAACATAGCAGCAGAAGACAGCATGGCAGCGGTGATGGTCGGAAAAGTGAAACACAAGAAACAGCTTGCAAGCTAACTCTGAAGCAGAGAGCCCAACGGTGTTTCTATAAGCAATTGAAAGGAATAAATACATACAAAAAAAAATTACACCATCTTCCCGTGGGAAACCCTGATGAGGATACAAGCATCATGGGGGTTTTGTGTGGTTCCGTGTGTTGCCGTTATGTTGAGTGATCTGGTGTTTAGTAGCGCCAGAGGGAATTCTGCGTCCGGGTCCACACCGGTAGCAAAGGCACGCAAGTACTGTTGTGTTACGATGAGTAGGCAGTGGTTCTCGAAGCGCCGAAACTCGCTCATCGTGTTCTTGTCGATGCTGTCGTCTGTGGTAGAATCTGTAGACTCCGTCAGCGTTGGTGAGGTAAAGGTTGTTGACTGGTGCACCGGCTGAGAGCAATGTACACGCCCTCCTCTTCGCAGCTTCGTCTTCTTCTCCTCTTTCAGCGGTTCCCCTACGGGAAGATAAACGACAGTGGTTTTTGAACGCGAAGCTATCTCAAGATGGATTCTTTGGTTGGCCAATCCCTAGGGGCATTCTGCCATAATCATCATCAGAGGCGCTGCGGACGGGGCACGGACGCGGGACATCCCCAGAGCAAGAGATGCTTCGCATCTAAAATATTGTGTGATGTTCTTTAGCTAGACGCACGCCTTTCGCTCCCATTTGGATCATAGTTACTTGATTGCCTTATGGTGCTGATGCCAATTCTAACCTTAAGAAATGTTTCTTTTTCCAGTCTCAGCTGCAGTCCTAATTTTTAGAATACATAGCAAGTGTTTTCAAATCTTTTATGCGCAACATCTCATAGCTCAGTAGTCATCTTTATAAGTCAACCATCACATTACACTACATGATGTCAGAAATATACGTCTGCACATCACTGATTGCTTACATTTTGGGCAAAGGCTGCTACACCCCAGGGACCCTTTCCCCCAGGGTGCTCCAGCCTCGCCCAATCGCTGACGGCTGGAGCGCCCCACGGAAATAACGTCACCTGTTTTTTGTATTATTACTTGATTTGGTCATCCTTGTTGTCATCGCCGTAACTAGTACCATGTCAGCCGTGCCGAGTGGCCATGCCGGCACTCATTTCTAGGTCGGATGTGCTTTTCATTGTCTACGATGTATGTACGCGCCGTAAGCGCAGGCTGATAACTCTCCTCCTTGGTATACATTGGCTGTCGTTCAGTGTTGTGTTGTCTATGGCGCACCTGCGGGCAAGGTAAAACCACTCCGAGTCGAGGATTCGGAGGATTGTGTTGCACGTTTAAGCTCGCCGGCTTTTGTCACCGCACTTCTTTCTTTCTTTTTATTTTGGGAGGTGTGCGCGCCACCTCACGCCATCAGGTTTGATTTGCTGTGGCTCAATAGGGAAGAATGGGTCTGTGTCCTCAAACGTGGGCACTGGCTGAAGGGGCTGCCCTAACATCTTTTCAAATGTGGCGCACCCAAGTGGAGCGACCAGAAGCTACGAAGAATTAACCTCTTCGGCACGTTACCCCACAATCGAGTTCGCTATAGCATTAGGCCTTCAACCACTTGATGGCACTACGGCCCCGCAGTGCAAGGCGTTAACATCTGTGGTGTGGTGTTGGCAGCAAGCTGTTAATAGTGTGTTTTGGCCTGGATGATATCATGTGTTCATCGCAGCACAGTCAGGGCCAGAAAAGGGTACATGGGTTTAAGAGCAGTCCTGGGAGCAAGCAAAACTGCCTTTGTAGCAGGCTTGGAGCAGCCAGAAAGGCCTTTTGTAGCAGGCCTGGAGCAGACAGAAAGGCCTTTTGGAGGAGGTTTGGAGCAGCCACAAAGGCCATTTGGCTGAGGGCTGGGACAACAGCCTCTGCAGCCCTTGACAATAAAGTTTAGTTCGACATCTCGGCAAAGAGAAGAGCCCATTTCCCACCGAACATCAGGACCCTCTAGAAGTGGGAACTGCCTCCTCTGGGCCGGGCTCACACAAAAGAGACTGCACTCTTTCGTGTGCAGTCTCCCTGTGGACTCCCTGTGGACTTTTGCAAGTACCGTGGCACTGCACAAGAGGATGTAGATGCAATCGCCTCCTTTACCGCCTTCCCCTTCCATGATGAGACCTTGAGTCCACCCTTCTGAATAGAGAATTCTAATAATAATGACAATATAATAATATAATGTAATATTAATAATCTATCAATCTACTATATTAGGCTTCCTACTGTGCACTAGAACCTACTCTGAACCAGGAATGAAGTTCTTATAACTGTAAATTTACATATATGTGGAGTTATCTTCTTCCGTTCTAAACACTGCACTGCGTTATCACCGCTCAAAGGGTAAACTCAAACGCAGAGTCAAAGGGATCAGATAACAGGCCTGTCTTCGTGTCCACTAGACAACAGTGTTAAGCGAACTGACGGCGGCACTCCGCAACTAGGCGTTTGCTTGCATTGTTTTTTCAATCGAACCGCAGTTTGAGGGCGCGCAAAGTAAAACATAGCTTTACCTCCACCCGTCACGGAGTTGCAAGAGTCGGCAACCGTACGCCATAGACTACGTAATGAGAGCGTTATTAATGCCGGACCATCCTCCACATGAGCACAGCTTACCCCACAGTTCACAGGCGAAAATAAACAAGTACCTCGCAAGAAACGTGAACCAAATTAACGAGCAAGGCAAAGCATCCAAGACCCTGTTTGTCTAATACATGCAGGTACACGGTCGTCAAAAATGGTCGACTAAATTCAAGGTCACCTCCAATAAACTACAACCAATCATACGAATACTATTCTGTTCCATATCTGTTTGCGATGTCACACAAAAACATTTCACTCACTTTTAATCATTTTCAATTCACTGTGAGGCAGCAGCCGGACCAGCAAACAAAAAAGTGCAAATCATGCATACCTGCCACCCTGGGGACTTTAAAAATCGGGAGGTTCACAGCGGAAGGGGGGGGGGGCGGGGGCATTTTTTTTGATGCACAGCACATGCTTTAAAACAGCAGGCACGCCATTTTTCTTTCAAAGCATTAAATTTGCATTATCAGCACCAAATGCAATGCAATTCGACGCAGGTATATCAAGCGAACGCAACGTGTTGAGCACGAGGTTGCCAATTTTTCGACCCGTAGCCCCTCCTCGAAGTTTTTGCATGCACAACAGCTTACTTTCAACCCGCCCGCATTTCTCTACGTAGTAGGTTGCCATGACTGGGTAAAGCTGCGATGAGGTGTCATTGCTGCCATCAACTGCAAGAGCGAAAACACGATGCTTCAGGCTTTCCACCATTGCAACTTGCACTTCTGTAGCCATTGCATCGACATTGTCTTCGTTCTGCCGCACCCGTAGCGCTTCGCCTATTCACACTTGGGAAGTACCTTGCGCAGAAGTGGCCCAACGTGATCACTCAAGCTGAGTGGCAAATTGTGCTCGATAACAAATCCAGTGAAAAGGCACTCCACACACAACACTCTTGATTGCTGTTGCCAAATAAGTTGCTCACAGTCCTCTGCTTCTCAGCAGCACGAAGGAAGCTTTGGTGCTTAGTAGTCGCCAAATGCAGTTTTAAGTCTCCTTTACCGCCGTGGGCCACGCTCACGTCGCATGCACAAGTCGTGCAAAATCCGAACTGTTCGCCTTTCCTGGACGGCACGGAACACAGGAATTCTGAAGAATAACACTTCAAGAAACATTGTAAATACTTCTTCTTGGGTTGCGACGACGCCACGATGTCAAGTGAGCTGTGAAAAGCAGAATGTTACTACGTTCAGTCCTCAACGCATCGTTCTGACCACATGTGAACAAAAGTTAGGCTTGCACACTCCGTGCACACAAATGGCTTGGATTCCTATTCGACTTCGGCTAGCTACCTAGCTCGTGATGGCAATCGTAATGCGGCTGTGCTGTATAACGCAGTTCTTTTTTTGTTTTCGAGATGGGGGTTGGGGCTGTTCATCAGGAGATTAATGGCTGTGCCCGTACAGTTGGGAGAATAGGTAAGAAATCGGGAGTCTCCCGGGTAAATCGGGAGAGTTGGCAGGTATGCAAATGTGACACAAATAAATCCAGAATGAAGGCGCGTAATACCTGCCACCTTACACCTAAACATAAGCCGTTTTCCCTAACCATTCATGACCTTGATAATACCAAAAACATGATGTTTCAGCAGAGTTTTAGGGCACAGGGGAAGATGGCTGTTGTACCTTACGGCTAAATTTGGGGTCCTCGGTGCAGGAGGGTGCTGATAAACGAGTTTGGCGCAATAGGGGCAGTTCGGCGCAGGATGCACAGTAAGCAGGTAAAAGTTTGGCGCTCAATGGCGCAAATGACGCAGCTGTTCCACCCCTGCACTGTGTAGGTCGTTTCTAACGTAACCACTTACAGTGCGGGACTTAATATATTGCAGGTTTTGTGAGCACCAGTTTTCGTCCGATAGAACTCAGTGCATGTGCGTACCCCTTTTTACTGACCATGAAAGCAACAAATGCAAAAAAAATCCCTACATCTTCCCGCTGCCCTGTGCTTCTGTCGGAGCAATAATTTACAGCAACCAAAGACATTGCTCTCTATGCTTTATTTATACAAAAAATAGGCATCAACTCAAGGTAACGAGAAAGAAATAATTACACCTTTTGGAACACCTACAGTCCAGGAGTGGCGAAGGCATCCCCCGAGGGCGGGTGGTAAGTCAGCGCAGTGCTTCGAGCGTGAGCTTAGCCTGCTCCATCTCGTTGCACAGTGAGTAGAACTGAGCGAGGTTCATCTCGACGTGCACGTCCTGTCCGCCTGCCAGGGCCAGCCGCATCTGGACGAAGCTGCCGCGGGGCTCGTTTGCCGAGCTGGCCACCGTCACCCCAAACCGCCACTCCACGTCACGCAGCTGCCACGGCCGAACCTGCAGCAAACGCACAAGCCGACCAATCATGTATGTATGTTTGTGGTTTATGGCGCAAGGGTTTCTAAGACCAAAGAGCGCCAGAACTATGTTATGTGGTCTTTCAATAGTCATGTTTGTGCTTAAAATATGTATGAAATGAGTATGATACATCTTAAAATACTGTATATATGGGTGTAGAGGGCCCGTCCACTAAAGCATGAAGACGTTCATAATGGTGGCTGAAATGGATTATGGGTGCAACGTGATGCACCTCGAGCCAAAGAGCATGCGACGAGAGTGGGCCTCCCGTGCGGACAAAGGGAGCATGAGGGCCTCACTCCACTGCTCGTAGGCTCTGAGGATCACGCACTGTACGAGATGAGTTTTAAAACTTGATGTCTGCAAGATAACTTAAAAGACTTTGTTTGTAAACATAGGTTCATCTCCTAAAAACAGTGAAGGATGTAGTGGAATGTTGTAGGTATATATTTCGGGAAATGCCGTTTTTCTGGCTTCATTGCAGAATGTGCACTCAATTAATACATGGAGGACGGTGAGCCGTTCCCCACACTTGTTACAAACAGGTGGGAGTGTTCCATTCAAAAGATATGCGTGTGTAGCGTAAGTGTGGCCCTATTCGCAGTCTGCAAATGGATACTTCAATGAATCTGTTTTGTTTTCTGTTGTGTATCTTCCTAGGTTTGGTTTTACTGAGTGGAGCTTGTTGTCTGTGTGTGTGTCCCACATGTGCTGCCAGCATTTACGGATTCCCCTCCGGATTACTTGGTTTCAGATCGAGGTGAGGGACCTGCGCTAACATCAACACCACTACGTAGGGCCGCCAAAGTGGCGTTCTGGTCAGCAATTTCATTGCCCAGAATGCCACTGTGTCCAGGGATCCAGCAAAACAAGTATTTTTAGCTTTGACTTATAGGCAGTTATAAGAGCTTTAAAAAGGCGGTTTAGAATAACGTTTTTTGTGGGCTTAAAGGAATCCAATGCAGTTACTACGCTTAGGGAGTCTGTGTAGATGACTGATTGTTGTATTTTGTTCTGTGTAATGTGTTCCACTGTGATTAGAATACCATAGGCTTCTGCTGTAAAGATGCTACAATTTCTGTTCAATGTCCTTGTGCTGGCAAAGTCCGGGCCATGTGCAGCACAGGACACAGAAGAAGAAGACTTGGAAGCATCTGTGTAAAAAGAGGCGCATGGATATCTGTGTTGTAAACTTAAGAAATGCTGTAAAATCAATTCGCGGGGTGCACGACGCTTGTCAATTTGTTTAAAGGATGTGTCACAATGAATAGTTGACATGTCCCAAGGTGGGACTATATCGGCGATACAGGTTTTTATGCCATCATCTAAAGACACCCCTATCTCCTCTGCAAGGGCCTTTGACACGCAAGGCTACAGGGGCAGGGATCGACCGGGCGCGCTAATACAAATGGGGCGGATGAGATGTCATTCACAATAGAATTGCATGGGTGATTCGTCATAGACATTGTCCTAATAGCATAGAGGAGTGCTGTATAAGCACGCTGGTGCTCTAGGCACCAGTGGGTCGCATTCTACATAAAGACTCTGGATTGGACTGTCCTGAAGGCTCCAGAGGCAAGGCGAAGGCCCCAAATGTAGTACTGGGTCTAACATTTTTAAGGCAGTTTTAGACGCGGACCCGTATGTTACACTTCCATAGTCTATACGTGACCTAACTAAACTCACAAAGAGACGTAGAAGGCAGTCTTTATCAGCACCATAAGACTGATGTGACAACACTTTTAAAATGTTAATGGTTTTTAGGCATTTTTGTTTGAGTTTCTTTAAGTGCTGTACGTACGTTAGTTTTCCGTCAAGTACAACACCTAAAAACTTGTGTTCTTTCTTGACAGCAATCCGTTCTCCGTTCAGTGTGACATCGGGTTCTCGACGAATTCCACGCTGTCTTGTGAATAACACACATGTACTTTTGTGAGGATTCAATTTAAAACCATTTTCTTCCGTCCATTTTGCAAGCCTGTTCACACCTAACTGTATCTGCCTTTCACATATGGACTGATTGCATGACCTAAAGCTTATTTGGACGTCGTCAACATACATTGAGTAGGAGATTGAGGGTGGCAACGATTTCCCAAGTGAATTCATTTTAATTATAAACAGAGTACAGCTTAATACTCCACCCTGGGGAACCCCATTTTCTTGTATGTATGTTCTTGATACCACTGTCCCTACTCTTACCCTAAATGTCCGCTCCGACAAATAACTTTCAATAGTGTTTAGCATATGTCCAGACACACCGAATGCCTTGAGATCAAGCAGTATGCCGTAACGCCAAGTTGTATCGTATGCTTTTTCTAAGTCAAAGAAAACAGAAAGACAGTGCTGTTTGTGGATAAAAGCATCTTTGACATACGACTCAAAGGCAACTAGCTGGTCAGTTGTGCTTCGACCTGATCGGAAACCAGCCTGACAACTGTCCAGGATGCCGTTATATTCAAGAAAATGGATTAGCCTCTTATTTACCATTTTTTCAAAAACCTTTCCTAAGCAACTTGTCAGAGCTATTGGTCGGTAACTGGCAGGTAGTGAGGCATCTTTCCCCTGTTTTAATACGGCAACTACAACTGCTTCTCTCCAAGCTCTCGGAAAGTATCCCGCCGCCCATATTTTGTTGAACAAGTGCAAGAGTGTTCGGAGAGTTTCTGGGTGCAGATGTTGTATCATTGTGTATGATATACTATCTGCCCCAGGCGCTGAAGCCTTACATGTTCCCAAGGCGACCAAAAGCTCTGTTATGGAAAATTCCGTGTTGTATGGTTCGTCAGATCTTTTGTTATCACGAATCGGTTTCTTCTCCATAGATGTTTTGTGTCGTAAGAAAGCATTCGTGTAATGAGCAGAACTCGATACATATGAAAAGTATTTCGCAAGTGTGTTTGCCTGGTCCTCTAGGGTATCGCCTGTACTGTTGACCAAAGGTAGGGTGTGTGTTTTCCGTCCATTAAACTTTTTAATTCTGTTCCATACTTTGCCTGCATCTGTGTACGAGTTGATAGAAGTCACGAAAGAGCGCCAGCTATCTCTTTTTGCTTGCTGGCGAATGCGTCTTCCTTGTGCTTTTGCACGTTTGAAGGAAATCAAGTTTTGCGTAGTGGGGTACCTGCGAAGGACACCCCACGCCTTATTTTGAGCCTGCCGTGCAAGCCTACACTCTTCATTCCACCACGGCCTCCTAGTGTTAGGTGTGGCACCAGATGTTTGCGGAATTGAGCCCTCGGCAGCATGAAGAATGTGTGCAGTCACCAGTTCACAGGCTTCGTCAATGCCCAAATAGCTTAAGGACGTGTATGAAAGCTGAGATAATTGTTTAAATTTTAACCAATCAGCACCAGATTCCTTAAACTTTTTATGGCAGATGGAACTGTTACGGGCTTTATCAATGCCTTTCAAGATGACAGGGAAGTGGTCGCTCCCATAGGGGTTGTCGTCCACTTCCCATTCAACAGCCGGAAAGAGGACAGAAGAGCCGATCGCCAAGTCTATGTGTGAGTATGTATTGTGTGTAGTGTTGTAGTATGTCGGCTCTTTTTTGTTAAAGAGACAAGCTCCGGATGAGAAGAGGAATTTTTCTATCAAGCGGCCCCGGGAATCTGTGCGTTCAGATCCCCATAGTGGGCTGTGTGCATTCAGGTCACCTACGAGTAGGAACGGTTCCGGCAGCTCATCTATGAGAGACTCAAATTCAGAGCTAGATAAACGATATTCAGGGGGAATGTATAGTGAGCAAATTGTTGTTAATCTGTTGAAAATAATTGCCCGGATTGCAACCGCTTCTAGGGCGGTACGCAATTGAAGAGATTGGCAAGGGATAGATTTTTGCGTAACTATAGCTACGCCACCAGAGCAGTGCGTGCAGCTATCTCTGTCTCTCCTAAATACTGAGTATTGGTTCAGGAAATTGGTGTGCTTAGGTTTCAAGTGTGTCTCCTGTAAACATAGGATGGCTGATTGCGTTTTGTGTAGGATTTCATATATATCATCTAGGTTTTTAATAAGGCCCCGGCAGTTCCACTGTGTAATTATTTGTGCTACCATAAATGTTTAGGGAGGAGATTTTACCTGGTGTAGATGAGGACTCGGGCTGGATGTATACTATCTATCAGTTCTGACTTGGGCCTGTGACACGGGTGGCTGGTGGCTTTTTGCCTCGCCCCGCCATGGTGCGCTGTTCTCTTTCCGCCTTTGGCACTGGCAGAGACGGTGTTACCTCCATGTCATCATCTGAGTGGTGTGACAGTGACGAGATGGAGTCCTTGCGGGCTCCGCCTCGGGATATGTTCGAAGTGGAGGCAGGAGCCCCTGCCGTCCCCGACTGTTTGTTGGACACAGAAGTGGTCGTGGGACCGACCACATCTACGTCCATGGCCGCCTGCAGTCTGGCAGCCGGAAGAGGAGGATTGACGGCAGAGCCGTCACTCCTCACACTCGCAGCTAACACAACACTTGCGGGCGCCACAGGTGTCGTGTCGGATGGTTGGGCTGCCTTGGGCAGCACCTGGGGGGGCTGGGACGGCACCAAGTCTGCTTCGCAGTACTGGGTGGCCGCCGTGACTAGACGCCGCTCCGCCCCCCGGCGAGCTGCATCGGCATACCTTTGCGAAAACATTGAGTGTTTCTGTCGTGCTTCTTGATAGGTAATGTTCTGGGTGACCTTCATGTTTATGATTTCTTTCTCGGCTTTGAATTTAGCACATGACCGAGAGTATGCAGCGTGGGGTTGTTCACAGTTGGCACATTTCAATACGTTAGAAGCACAGTTCTCTGAAGGGTCATGATGTCCTGCGCACTTGGCACATGTCAGTTTTCCGCGGCAGGTGGTAGTACTGTGCCCATACCGCTGGCACTTGAAGCAGCGGCGTGGGTTGGGTATGTAAGGTCGTACGTTGCAATGAAGGAAGCCTGCAGTGACAGACTCCGGTAGGACACTTCGGTCAAAAGTTAGGATCACATGTTTCGTTTTTACTTCTTTGCCATCGCGTCTGATCATTATTCTTCTTACCGCAGTAACGCCCTGGTCACGCATGCCCTCGAGGAGGTCAGACTCACTTTCATTGAGCAGGTCCATCTCAGATATGACGCCCTGCGAGCTGTTAAGGCTCCGGTGTGGCGTTACAGCTACTTCAAGGCCAAGTAGGTCGGTCTGGTTCAAGAGACTATCAGATTGTTTTTTAGTAGATAGTTCTACAAGCACGTCCCCCGATGTCAGCTTCTTTGCCTTGTAGTTCGCGCCAACTACACTCTCAATGAACTTGGCAATTAAGAAGACCGACTTGCAGGTAACTGGAGATTCCTTGTTCTTAGATTGTATCACTAAGAAGCGAGGAAAGTTGTCCGGGGTGTTAAATTTCATGTTGGGCAGAGGTTTGAAAATTACATCGGTGCGGGCCCTTTTTGGGGCCCGATCATTTGGAAGAGAGGATTTCGAAAGTACCATGCGGCATAGTATAAAGCAGGGAACTGGGGTACTTTCTTCTTTGACGTTACCCTGATGGTCAAAGAGGTCCCGGAGCTCCCAGCCTGATAGACAGACAGGGAGCCCATCGGCCGGAGCTTGACCAGGGCTCCGACGGCCACCGTTCACGGCTTCTAACCCTTCACCTTTCAACTTCTCGCCACGGTAGGTAACAGCTTAAGTATGGGGGGCTCGGGGTACGCGGTGTCGCCACTCACCGTCACCAAGATTACTCAAGGTGCCCCGTGCGGGAAGCCGACCAATCAATGGGTCACCAAACTCTCAAAACATCTTCTATAAACGCGCTGCTATTTTGAAAAGGTCAACTTTTCTGGGATCATCGAGGGACAACCATGACGAAACACCACTCTTTGGTTTCATTTTGAAAGAACAAGCCTTTGGCTACTACATGAAAACCGTTCCAGCCACCAAAGGCGTTTAACAAAGAAATTGAGAGGTACTGAATACCTTGCTATTTCAAGCTACAGTGACGAAATATGTGCAGGAGTGATGCAAGAGGGGCCAGCAATGAAAATATTGTTATCAGCGTGTTAATGCATGTTACCACTCAAGCGATACGATCAAACTAGAGGCCCCACTACAATTTCCCAGTATGCATGTTTCTTGGCAGTGGCTTAGATCGGTGGCCACTGATTGCACAAACAAGATTCTGCGACGTCGTACAAACGTCGCCGGAAAGTGGCTGGGGGGGTCACCACTTCTTCATTTCGTTTGCTTAGTACTTCTATTACTTTTTTCAACTTTGCAATAAAATTTGTATCATTCTTACCAAGACAAAGCAGTCTTTTTAATGAACTAAACTTTCATCTTCTCTTCATGGCCCCTTTAATGGCAAAAGATAAGTACCGTATTTTCCGGTGTATAAGTCGCAGTTTCTTTCTGAAATTTTCGTTGGTGCGTCTATCTACCGATGCGACTTATGTATGGAATTAATTTGGTACGCGGCGGCTGCACATGGTCCACGCTCGAAAAGGTGCCTGTGCGCTGTGTGATGTCAGCGCACGTTAAGAGACACAGCTCTATGGTCTAAATGAATGAAGTTTCTGTTAGCAAGTCGGAGGAAGAAGGCTTTGATGGTTTTGCCTAAACGCCGGCTGTAAGTACAGGCCATTTGTGTGTATCAATAAACCATTTTTGAGAAGTTAGTTCTGTCTAGACTTTGGATGGTATATGCACGTCTAGCACTGCTTACCGGGGGATGCGTTCAGAGGCGGTGGCCACCGCAGCCATGTACTTTCGCTGAACTTTCTAACGAACTGATCCTCTACGGGTTTACCAGATTAACAGTGCGTTTTGCACACACTTATACACCGCTGCTACTTATATACGTTTTTTTTTTTTTTTCCGGAAGAAGTGCAGTTTTGATGGGGGCGTGACTTATACAAAAGTGCGACTTATAGACCGGAAAATACAGTATACATCAGTGGCAGAGGTGGAGATAGCTGCGCGTCGTCTGCTATGGTTCCTCCCACTTTCTCTGCGTGCAGCGAAAACAAACAGTCTAGCCACGGTGCTGTAACAAAATGTATTTCAACTGAGTTACCAAAGCAGGCATACTTCACACAGAAAATTTTAAATACACCTTCCACTTTCAGAGGGTCATTTTCATTACAGACGTTCGTGTTCAGCATGTTTATCCTTGCAAAAAAAATATTACATGACACACAAGGTTGATTTAATAAATCCATGCTTCAGAATTTTTAGGAGACAAATGACAACACATTTAAAACTTTTGGGTGCGTCTTGCAAACATGCCTGAACAACCAAGTTAGAAGACTTTAACAGAACGCCATGGCTGCAGTGCTTTCATATAAGAGTGCATGTGGTGAAGTGGGACGAACCGTAGCAGACGATGCACAGCTATCTCCGCCTTTGGCACTGATTGCTTATGTGCCGCAAGATTTCTGCGGTGCCTGTCATGGTGCTCCGGGGATCGCGGCCACGTGCTCTGTATTATCTCTAACAGTAGGCGCACCTCTACAACTATTCTCCAAACATTATATCAGGTTTAGTATGCCTTAAAGGTATTGGCTTTCCATTTCTGGTCAATCCTCTATCCCCATGCATGCACACGTATGCTTGATGTGTTTGCATAATGTGTGTGGAGAGGCAACGACATGACTATGCCGTTGTTATTTACAGTGGTGGCAAAATTAAACAGCACAAGCTTTTTCGAAAACACGTCAAACCAAGAACAAAATGAACTGAATATCAATCTCAGGCCATAAAGATTCAACAAAAACTTGAATTAATACCCAGTTATCAGCACAGATCTGCAGCCACGAGGTAATGGTTCTTGCTTCGGAAGCAAACGGGCATGGATTTGATCGCCAGAACCACTGAAGTGGCAGATGCATTTTGTTTTTAAGATTTGTTACCGCTGGACAGGCACAGTTATAGCGGCAATGAACACGCGCTAAGCTACCAGCGATGGATACCTGATGATAGACGCACACTCTTCCTGACCTAAACTAAGAGAAAGTACCCTAAAGCTGTCGAAAGCGGTCACTTCACAAACTCGTGTACTGGTTGTAATTACGGCAACTAGTGTATTTACTTGTATAATTGTGCTATCGTGTAATTTGGGAGCCCTAACTATTATCCACGTTTACAGAAAAAAAAATTCACTCACAAATTTTGCGCTCCCTGTCTCGCCCAAAGAGACAACCCATCGGCACGCATGGCAAAAAGAAGCACGTTTTGAACGGCAGCGCGGCACCATGGCGCATGGGAGCGGAGTGATACACGAGACTGCATGTGCATAGTTCCTTCGTTCTTTTTCTTTTCTCCTTTCTTTCCTCCTCCGTGCCTGGATGTCCGTCCTCGCCACCCCTCCGTGGCAGAGTGGAGGCAAGGAGGAACATGCAGGCACCCTACCCGGCCACATTGTCCATTCGCGACACATGCACACGTTTTTTCCAAGAGGAGTTGGAACTCCTCGAGCACGTGCCTCCCTCCTTTCCTTTCTCTTCCGCCATGAGAACTCACACACAACGCACGCAAAGGCAGACGGGGAATCAGAAGCACTAACTTCTTCATCGGAGGTGTGCGAGGGCGTATCAGCCCTGCCGCAGTGTCGCCCCAGCCTTGCCTTTCCTTCCTGTGTTCGTGCTGCGTCGGAAACCTCGGTCTCTCTTTCCCGAGTTCACGTCGCAACGGAATCCTCCTTTGTGCTGACGTTTCGCCATCAGTCAATCAACTTTTGCTTGAGTAGTGACGGGCTACAATATCTATACGGCAAAATTCAAGCTCAATGTCATCGAGTTTGCCTAGGAAAAAGGGGAGCATGCCGCCGCAAAGCACTTCAACGTGCATGCGGTATTGGAGAAAGCAGAAGAGTTCACTCCAAAATACAAAACCTGGAAGGAGGGCGTTTCAGGTACCAAAGCAAGGAAAGTTTCCTGCCATGGAAGAAGAGCTGTTGAAGAGATGAGGCCGTCCTGTCTCACTGTGTCGTGCGAGATGCTGCAGTTTGCCTGCAAGAAAGATCACACACGAGAAAGGGGTCCCTGCTGCGACATTCAAGGTTAGCTGAGGCTGGGTGACGCCCTTCACGAGACGCCACCAGCTGTCTTTCAGACGGAGATAGACCCTCTGCCAGTGGTTATTACAGGCCTACTAGGAGAAAATTGTATTGGTTCACTGCTTCGTGATTGGATTACACCGAAAGGGGAACTTCATCATGTCCCAGATTGGGGACACCGACGAAACGCCACCGACGTTCAACATGCCACCCAACTCCACGGTGAGTAAGAAAGGTGTTGCGTCCGCACCCATCAAGACCACCGGCTGCGAAAAACAATGTTGCATGGTGATGGTTGCCGTGACAGCAGATGGCCGCAAACTCCCACCTTTTATCATCTTCAAGGGGAAGATGGTGCCCAAATTGGAGCTTGGAGGCCACGTTCACATGTGCATACAAGAAAATGGGCGGATGAATGAGGAGCTGATACAGGACTGGAACTACCAGGGGCTTTGCTGCGACTCCCAGAGGTGTTGGTACTCAACAGCTTCAAAGGGCATCTTGTGGAGAGCGTGAAGGAGAAGTTTCGTGGCATGCGGACTAACCTGACCGTTATATTAAGTGGCCTAACATCTATCCGGCAGCCCGTGGGTGTGTCGGTCAACAAACCATTCAAGGACTACGGGTGCAAGATGTAGGTCGAGTGGACGGACAGCGGAGAGCATGGGCTCACTCCCACTAAGAGGATGAAGAGACCCCGACTGGATTGTGGCAGCGGGGCACGTCGTCTCACCCAGCATCGTGGAGCACAGCTTCAAGAAGACGGGGCTGTCAAACGCGTGCGATGAAACCAAGGACTATGCACTTCAAAAGAGAGGACAGTGACTGCCGATGGTATCATTTCATTTTCTGTCAACAAAACATGAACAGTGAACTGAAAGATGACATCCAATTGTTGAATTCCAGTATTTATCATGAGCACAGGTTAAATAAGCTGAAAACGGACAGCTTACTATTTGTGATGATCTATTCTGACTTCAGCGGTGTTATGGTGGTTGCAAAGATTTTGCAAGGTTTGCTGCTGGCCCAAAATATGATTATCACCTATTGCTACTAATTTACCGCTACTACCCAGTTACCCGACCATGGCGTAGTCTTAACTGCTGCGGTATGTTGGGGAAAGCATGCTGCTCATGACTCTGATGCAGCCTCAGAATATTGACTGTTTGATAATGACTACTGGCAAATCAGAAGGTATGAGAGTGAATCGTCAAATATCAATTCGGACAACAGCAGCATCTCAATTCGGTTCAGAATGCCAGCGGCTGTTGGCCGAAAAGTTTTGATTTCAACGCTGAAGGACAACATCCAACCACTGGCATTTTCCAAAGTAGGCGAGGATATCATGCACCAACAGCTATCACAGTTTCCAGTGCTTTCTTAGAGTGAAGGAAAAAAAATGTGGCGGTATTGCACAATTATAGCACCATCTTAATCCTACTCCTGAAAAAAAAAAAAAAAAGGTGCTCATCACAGTTTAGCACATTCACCATCGACTTTTGTCATTAGAGCTTTGTAGTAAGTAAGAAGATGACATTAAATCGTGAGATATGTTTACTGGCTGCAGAAGCAAAATAAATTGACCAAACTATTCAGTGCAAAATTTCGTGTTCAACCCTGGGAGGTGCTCTTGTTGCCGGAGGCAGATAAGTAGGAAAGCACGACCGAGCCTTCAGAGTGGTTCCATAAGTTACTAAAGGAGTACAGTTTAGATGTTACTGCAAATTGGCATTCTTAAAGAAGCCATGAAGACAAAATACAAGTGTGGTTCAATTAAAAGACTGCTTTGTTCCGATAATAACACCAATTTCATTGCAAACTTCAAACAAATAGGTAATCAATGTTAAGGAAAACCTATGATCCAGTGGTGACTCCCCAGCAACCTTCTGGCCATGTCTCTACGATGTCCCACAGCCTTGTTTGTGCCATTGGCGGAGGGCGACCTCAGCCAAGACTAAGAAACATGACTGAGCAATTGCACTATGTCCTCCAGTTCTGTCATGTCACATGAACGCTAAAGTGCAGTTAACACACTGATAACTGCGTTTTTACTGGTGGCACATACTGCATCACTCCTGCTCATTTCATGTCACTGCAGTGTGAACTTTGAAAGTTTTAAATGTTTTCTACTTTTTTCACTTTTTCAGTTAAAAAAATAAAACATCCTTCGTAGGTGGAACAGTACTGAGTGGGTTAACAAAAGCTAGTTCTTTCAAAATAAGCAACAATGTATTTTTCCTACACGGTATTCTTAACCAGTGTAACCCGTGTGCTACAGCGCACTGCTCATGTTGCTGGGCGGGCTAGCAGCACCATTTTTTCTTTCCTTTTAATGCGAAAGCTTTCTTAGTGGTAGTGATGGCTTCCTGTCAAAATCTAATGCATTTCCCCATAGACCGGCTGGTCGAACGAAAAGCTCTGATAGGATCTCTGGACACACGCCGTGTGTGCGAACTGGGCCTTCATTGTGTAGAAGCGGTTACTTGAAAATTGCGAGAAAAGGAACGGTTCCAGATAAGACAAGACTACACGCATCGATTACGAAGGAGGAATACAATAGTATACCTTCATCTCATAAACCGCGTATCGCTATACATTCAGATCGCTTGTAGATGGATTTACTTAGTGCACGAAAAATCGTCACATGGGTTCATTCTTCATTTGAGATTTGGGTCTTTGAAGGTTCAACGAATAACTGGACGAACTTTCCTTGCCCAGGACAAAGCTTTCGCAATTCTCTCAACTTTCTTTAGGAAGGGATGCTTAAGTTTTTCCTATTGTCCATGTCAGCGACTGTTCTTATGACCAAGCAGTTCATTCGGTGTCCGCAAGTATCCTCAGCAAGATCACACCAGCACACTAGGGTGGCAAACAGCCTGGCACGGCATAATATAAAAGTTGCGTTTCCTGCTCATTAGTCTCCTTACCATGCTGGCAGGTCTTGCTGAACGAATCCTCAGAGTTCACACAGCATTCGCAAGTCTGTAAGGTCTGTGCCAAACAGGCACAGACCTTACAGACTCTTCCCAAGCACTGTTTGTACACTGAACCAACGACAAATTCATGCAACACCAGAATGAGAAAGGGCAACGTCCCCGTTTCCTTCGCCAATTACACAACACACGACGAGGCGTGCAGTTGTTTCGGCAGCCACTACGTGTTGTGGTGTGCAAGTCGTCTCCGTGCTGACTGTTTGGTGTTTCTGAAATCACCGTCATAACACTGCGGCTTACATCTGCATGGTAATGCCTGTATTTTGTAAGCAAACTCGCCCATGTTCTTACAATGGTTCTGATTGAGCATGGAGTGTATACATATAGACAGTTCGTAGTGATGCACACAAGCATTGCAGCGCAGCAGCGTAACAGTGCACAAGTTTCGTGTAAGTCTGTGCCTCTCCTGACGGCGTGCACAGTTTGCCGCTTCGTCAAAACTGTTAGAGGCCTTACGTAAATCAATCAGAAAAATGGCGCAGCGTGCACTAGTGGTGAAAGGCTTGTGAAACTGCATAGCTCATGTCCCCCTGTCCCTCGGTCAGAGACTCGACTGGTGCATGAATTTCCGAACTTTGCGCTGAAAGTTCTCCATGACTGGCAGGCCCGGATCGTTTCATTTGCAGGCCTTCACATCTCCCCCGAAGTGGGCCGCGTTAGAATGCGCTAGAACCCGCGACCAAGTCCAAGGCCAACGCCGGTGCTACAAACCCAAAGAAAATGCTGTGCGCCCAGAATGCGATAACAGTTAAATCGAATAGATGCCAGTTTCATAACACGACGGACCCAGGTTCGGTACCGACCATGGCAAGCGTTTTTTTTTTCTTTCCGATTGGCTGCACATGCTACTGTTCCCCGCTTCTGCTAAGCCCGTAGCCATTGGGAGTTTGCAGTGGCCTAGTGGTTAGGTTGCCAGTTTCACAGTGTAAATGTCTGGGGCTCGATTCGCGCGACCTCCCTAACCACATTTTTTTCGCGAGGCTTCGAGGTTTTTCAGTGCGACGGATGGAAAAGGCTTGGCCTAACAACTGTACTTTCAATAAAGCAAATTATTGTTTCCCAGAAAATAAAGGATGTGCTTTGTTCGTGTATGATCCGTAAGCTTATAGCAGGTAGCAATGCAAGAGAATAGAGTTGTGCTTAAGTGAATAATTATTACAGTTGTTATGAACTACAGTTGCTTATTAATTACTGAACACCATCATAAGTCAGGGGGCAATACCCCGAAACAACATCCAAGGACAGCTCACACAGAGAGAAGGCATGAAAAGAAGATGAAGATGAAAAATTTAAGTGTAACACCAATTGCATAACCAATTTGGCAACGCCCTACAAGAGAAGCAGGACACACAGCTAGAATGACTAATGAGGACATGAGATGATTTAGGCTCATCGCAGAGGGTAGGAGGGGACAGAGGAGAGAAGACAGGAGCGGAACAAGGAGGCGGCAAGAATCAAGCCAGGGGTGATGCTGCTGCTGGGGGACCGACATTGCAACTCAAGACCGGACAGAAGTGGGTCGACGGGGTGTCAGTTCCAGCATCCTCGACACACCCCTGACCTGCGCTTTAGAGGCCCCAGCAACGCCAGGTGAGTGCCTTTGTGCAGCGCCACTGCACTCCCAACACATGTGGGTCCCTCAATATGCTGCGAATACGCGAAGTACAGGACCGCACAATGTCCGGCGTCCGCATAGCATTTACAATCGCTCACTTTGTCTGGTAGATTAGACAGAGTTAGTGTCAGTCATCTTACCCATTGGGCTACGGTTTAGTACCAGTCAAACGGCTTAATGCGGAGTAACGTACCATCCGGCGCACATCAAGCATGGTTTGAGCTGTGAGTTGCAGTTTCATTGTAAAAGATCAACTCATGCTTCCGGTCTCAGCGCACTAAACTTGGATGTCAAGTTACTTCGCCATCATCCACGGAGGAGATGCTGCCATCTGAAAGGAGACACGCATGGTAGTGACTGGTATGACCGTGCAAGTACTAACTCAATTCCTCACTCATGCCATTGGACAGAAAACTTGAAGTGTTCGCTGACATACTCCGGAGTTGGCATACACTTGTTTTGTGCAAAGCACGTAACACGTGCTGTGCCTTTTTGCATAGCTTTGACGCAGTGCAAAAAAACCAACCTAAGGTCCAACCACGCAGTGAAGCTTTAATGTTGACATGACGTCTGGCGGCAGAGAACTTTTATTGCTGTATTATTTCAAATTTTTAAATATTCGAATTCTTCGAACGGCATAAACTACGCTGCAAATCGAATAGTAAACACTATTTGCAAACTATTGGAAGTTTTGAAAATCTGCACACCACTACTAAATGTTAAAAAAAAAATTTTAAATTCAAAGATTTTGAAGGGTCTGTAAAAATTCCAGGGTTCCCAGGGCCCTCAAAACTAGCTCTTGAAAGGTTTTCCCGGTTGTCAAGGAGCCGCATAGAACCTGCTGTTAACCAGCTACGTAGAGTTAACCACAGATGTTTCAGGGATGTGCAAGTGTCAACCTCACTTCATTGCTGCACTGCGTGACAGTGTGGCTGTTGGCAAGACCAATGAAACTGCATGTGCATCCTTTTATTCTTACACACTCGACTGCTGGCTTAATCTTAATGATCTCACTGGGAATACCCACAACTGAATAACTGCCACGACTGCAATGCTGGTCGCATGGACCAAGGTACAGAATGGGCGACCATGGCATGGGTGCTTAACATGTCATAATGGTCTTGCAGCCTTTGCAAGAGCACTTTTATCCAGGAAGATTGGTTCTTTTAGGCACATACACTTTTCAGGTGTTCTGCACTTTTTAAAATGAGCGTGAATGAGCGGAAAACCTACAAACGAGCAAACAACATGGAAAACAAAAGAAAATATCCATCATTGGCCCGTTCAAAAAGCCACCTTTTTGCGATTCCTTTCAGCCACCAAGATGTGTGCATAAGGGCCACCAGAACGATTCCCCGATGCCTTCATCGTCCTCATGTCTCGTACTAAGTACTCCCACAGGGCTACGTCCATCTCCAGATGTGTGCATTCAGCCAAAGTTTGCTAAATCAGGAATGCCTGCTGTGAAAATGACAGCATCCGATCATTGACCAACCTGTGTACGGGCCGAGGTGCGCGATGCCAGCCATCGTTCGGCCACCGGTGAGGCCCTGGTGGCGTCCAAGCCCAAGGACTCGAGCGCCTGGCAAAGCTGAGGAGCGTCCATACCTCGGCGCGATGCCTCGGACAGCAGGGCAAAGAGGGTCTCTCCACAGCGTCCACTGGCCTGCACGAAGCCAGGCGGCACTTCAGCATGACAAACCTCGACAGGAAAGACAAGAAGCTGCAACAGGGAGCTCTGAGCAGCACTGCTTGAAACTGGACATGGTTGGGCACTCGCTTCCAAAACACGAAGGGAAAGGAGTTTCCAGGAATGAAGTGGAGACAAGTGTGCGCAATGTTTAAATTCAAATTTGGGTGTTTCAAGCGCCAGAGCTATGCGTAGGCTTGAGGCATGCCGTAGTGGAAGGCTCCAAATTAACTGTGAACTCTAATTAGCAGGGGATGTTTAATGTGTGCCAAAATCTCAACATACGAGAGTTTCTGCTTTTCGCCTCCACCTGGAAAGCAGGCACCAGTGCCAACCATCCAAACCCAGTCCTGGGCTCAGAAGCACCAGTTTGCATAACGTTATTGTGCCCAACCTAGACCTCCCTCCCTTTTTCGGATACCCGCTGAAGAGGGCAACCACTCCCACAAGAAACATCATGACTCTCCAGTAAACAAGTTTTTCTCTCTCTCTTTTTCTTAAGCTAGACAGAGAAGTTACCAAAACAAAACCCAACCCTTTGTAAGCAACTGTTAAATGAAAGTGTAAATGCGGTTATCCTGGAGAAAAACATTGGCAATTAGCTCCATTACCCTTCTATTGTATAGGTCCAATTTTTCGCCCACTCCAGAAATGCCAGCGTTTTTATTGGCCGTTGTCAGTAGAACTATACAACTCAAATGTGTTAGACAGCGTAACAAAATATTCGGCTTCTGCAGTGCTCACTCGAACAGCTTTTTCTTTAACGCTAACCAGTGTAGTTCGTCAAATGGTGACCAGCCTCTAGAAAGGCAGTGCAGAAGGCAATCAAAAGTCACACTTCCGAGTATTCAAATGCAACTGAAACATGTGTCGTGGCCACGGCTGACCACCAGGCCTCAAAAAAGTCTGCAAAGACTTTAAAATGCATGTGTGCAACATTTAATAAAATCTGTTAGGGTCGAAGTTTAGTCAAGACAGAGCTCCCACAGCAAGTTGTCGAATTGCAACCTTGATTTAGGAAAAGGAGCTTGCAGTGAAATTTCAAGTTGAAACTCCGTTTGCAACGAAATTCACACAAGGCACTAGAAAATGGATCGACGTAAGAACTTTGTTTGCTATGAATTTGAGAAACAATAAATTAAACTTAAAAGAGAATGCAGGAACACTTCACTTCCGAGTAATGCAAGCTGCACCCCTTGCTTAGCAGCACTGCAGCTGAGTCACTGATCCCTTCGGTCAGCCGTTCATTGCTAATTGACTGACACTCAATGATCAGCTGCCCACAACAGCAGTGTTCCCAGTGTGCACAGATGAAAAATATTCCTACAACTCCCCGCGTTGGCTCACTGGCCAAACAATGTGCTGCTCAGCCCAAGGACGGAAGGTGGAACCACAGGTCTCACAATCCGCGGAAGCCACTTGTCAATACAGGTGAAAAAAAAAAAAAAAAAAAAAAAAAAAAAAAAAAAAAGCGCCCCCTGAGATTTGGCGTATGTTGAAGGTGCCCAGGTGGTCAACATTTCTCCGAACCCTCAACTTTGGCGCGCCTCATATCCGTGGCGCAGCTTTGGCATGTCAAGTCACCAAAATGTGAACATTCGAATTTTGGAAAAATTGTTAGATTGGCCACTCGAGGTACCCGGGCTGGAGCAGCTTAAACTGACGTATCTCAGTAAACTAGCCGGGTGCCTTCATTGAAAGCAGTTTCACTGTCCTCCATGGCAGTGGCTGTACCGGCTGCAAGTCCCAATGCAGCAACTAGGACGCTGGTGTTACCGAGAATATCGAGCCATTGTTTGCTTGTCTGTAGGTATTACTACCTGATGAGCAGGCCACTTCATTGTGCCATGTGCACGAACGGGGACACGAAGGCAAATACAACTTCATTCAAGTTAGATGAACAAGCCTTCGGTAACCCACTCCAGCTCCATTTAGGTGACTAAAGGCATTCTTGTACCGAAAAAAATGCAAAAAGATTGAAGAGTTTTCAAATATCGTGTATCGTGCTGCCATATGGGCCAGCACTAAAACACCTATGAGTGAGTTCACCCAACGTTACCACCCTAGTGATACGATCAAATGGAGCTACCATCATCCCTACTACAGTCACCCAGCCATGTTTTTACGCCGGTGGCCGCCATTCACACAAACAAGTTCCTCTGATGCTATAAAGACTTTCTAGTTACTTCTCTATAAGGTCAGAGGAACTTGTTTGTGCGATTGGCGGCCACCGGCGTAAAAACATGGCTGGGTGACTGTAGTAGGAAATGATGGTAGCTCAATTTGATCGTATCACTAGGTAGTAGAAAGTGCCTGGAGGGTTGTCACTACTTCATCTATTTCCCTCATATCAGGATTATTTGGCTTGACGTTTGTGATAAAACTGCTATCATTGTTATCGAGACAAATTAGTCTGTTAAAACAAAACTTGCATTTCGTGTTCATGGCCCCTTTAAAACCCTTTCGGCCCTGGTGGCATCAATTGATGCCATCACATAAAAGTTCCTTTAGTGCATAGAGAATGAAACAAACCTGCTAGTTTCCTGGGAAATTGTTCTTCACTGATACCTATTGCTATAGATATCACTGTTGTTTCATTTTAGTGGAGCTGCACCGCTACAAAGAAGGAGCTCCATTGAGGCGGAAAAAAAAAATGGCGGTGCGAGATTTATTCCCAAGCATGCAAATCTATCAATACGTGCACTGCGAAGCTCATTCTTGTTTGTAGGTTCATGTAGTCATAACGTTTAGGAAAATATGCAAAGTGATGTCGCTGCTCAACACAAAACTTTTTAATTCGATTTTAGGGTTTAATGCACGGACACAACGCAGGCAATGAGGCGCACCGTAGTGGAGGGCTCTGGATTAATTTTGACCACCTGGGGATCTCTAATATGCGCCGAATCTCGCACACACGGGTGTTTTCACTATTCGCCTCCATCAGAAAGCGGCCGGAATCGACCCCACAACCTCGTGCTCGGCAGTGCAACGCCTTAGCCACTGAGCCACAGCGGCGTGTAACACAAAATTTTTAATTGCCAGATATGTCCTAATTAATTGCCCCGTTAATAAATCTTATTTCTTCCACTTCAAGTTCTATTTTTTTGTTTTGAGGCTTATGGGACCAAAGATTTAAGAAACACTAAGAAAACTCATATTGCTCAAAATAAAAAAATCAGGGCTGAAAGGGTTAATACATGTGGGGGAGCACCCCTGGCTGCAACGCAAAGCATGTGGTCACTAAATTACCTAGGTACCTCAGTGCAGGAAGGAAATGCCACTTGCCACCTATGGGTGGCGCAACCGTATATCCTTGACAATATTTCTTTACGTGCTCAGCCAAGTAGGCAACGATTTCTGTGCACGGCAGTTTCTTTAGATTCCATGCAATATAGCCACGTACATGCCGTTTGCGTGGGCACTTGCATGGGGCTTCCATGGCTCTTTCCAACTAAGCTAACCTCAACAAAGAGAACCAAGGTTGTCAAACTGGAACCAAACCAAACTGAAACCGGTATTCTCACCTAATTGAACTTGAACCCGAGCCGTTATGTGCCAGCTGTGCCACCTGAACCCAACCAGAACCGAACCGACAAAATAAATAACCAGTTACCGGTTCCCGGAAGAAACTGTTTGACCAACGTAATTGATTGGGCTTTTCTCCTTCAAATTGATCGGGCTTTTCTCTTTCAAGCAAGATCAACTTCGTAACATTTCATGCACTTTTTCCTTTCAGATCAATCACAAAACTATTGACACTCTATACGTTGTTATTAGGATGCCAGCCTGCGGGTCAGTGACGAGGTAAATAATGGGCAGTTTATTTTGACTACACCCCAACAAATGCGGCCCCGGGCCCTTTGTTGTACAGGCGGACCCCTTTGTGGGCAGCAGCATTGTTCCGCTGGCGAAGACAACTCCCGGTTCATACTTTTTCCTGCTGAAGGTTCCAGTGCGCGGTTTCCGAGAACCCCTACCTGTTACTGGCTGAAGCCCAGCTCACTGCCCCCCAAATTTCGATGGCGCGAGCGCATGCCATTCACTAATGACCAGAAGCACAATGGGCGGTCAAAACAGTTGCTTCTCTTGGCCTTGCCTCCTCAAATCTCAAAGAGATCAGAACTCCCGCTGGCGCAGTTTAAGGCAGGGTTCAGCACTGCGAAGGTGGATGGCATTGCATGGGCAGTAAGCAACACTATGGCGGTACAGCTCATGGCGTGGCCTGCTTCCAACTGCTTAACATTGAGGGAACGGAGGCCTAATTGAGGCAGACGTCAACTGCTTAGTATCTTTCATCACTGAATTCCCTGCACCAAGCACCTCAGTACTAACAGCACGTGTAATAAACAGCATATGTTCAGCCTTTGATGCGCTGTGTTCTGTGATCTATGCGTGGCTATGTACTAAATAACAAGTCTTTAAATAAAAATGATTTTTACAGACATTTTCGCTCCTATAATTCAACTCAAAATCCAACCAATTTGGTGCACGATGATTTATGTCGAACAACTACTGAACCCCAAAAAAGCATGAATTCACCTGAACCAAAGCACTAACTAGAACAATTTTTTTTGTCCAACACATTGAAAAAAGAAAATTCGGTAAGCTTTACATATGGCGGGCGCCCGTTACTTGAGTGCAGACACCATGTGAAATGCTTGAAAGATGCATTCAGCATAAAGAACAGCTTGCGACACATGAAAAAAGGTGCTGTGCCAAATCAAGCTAGAAGAAAAAATAAAAAGGTAATACCAATTTGAAGATTTCTGTAATAAAAATATTGCAGACAATAATTCAAAGAAACAAGCAAGCAAGCCGTGATACGTCATACGTCATTCCAGGCCGTTCACCCACTTGCGCGCCAGTGCTCCTGCACTGCCCAGGTGGCGCTTTGGTAGGGCTGACGCAATGGTCGTTTTTCCCTAATATGAGGCCCAATTGCTTAGAGTTGTCCTGGAAATCACACCACTATTAATGGTAAAAAGCAGTACTTTGAATTTTGGTTTGTGTTCTGTGATTACGGCTACTTAAAGGTACTAAACATTTTTTTTCTTTGCTTATAATTCAACTCATCGAACCAATTTGGTGCGTGATTTATTCGAATAGGAACTGAACTGGGACGAAATGAATTCACCCGATTCGAAGCAGTAACCGAACCCATTTTTTTTTAACACATTGAAAAAAGAAAATTCGGTAAGCTTTACAATGTGGGTGCCCATTGCTTGAGGAACACCATGCGAAATGCTTGAAAGATGCATTCAGCATAAAGAACAGCTTGGGACACACGGAAAAAGGTGCTGTGCCAAAGCAAGCTAGAAGAAAAAATAAAAAGGTGCGACCAATTTGAAGATTTCTGTAATCAAAATATTGCAGACAATAATCAGAGGAAAAGAACAAAGAAGCAAGCAAGCCGTATATATGTATGTCATACTTCCCACAACTAGTTGCAGGTTTGTATGGGGAGACACCACTAGCCTCTCAATTGCTGAAGGCACGTGGCTCCTGCGCTGCCCAGGTGGCGCTGCACAACCGGCTTCCGCAGCGTCAAAGGTAATAAGCGTAGCTTATTTAGTGGTTCTAGGTTTCCGGGCAGTACAAAGCGGCGGGGGTCCCGTAGGATCTCTTGTTGACAGAGGCAAAATGAGCTCGACACTCCTGATTGTTTTGCGACATGGTCTCCAACCCATACCCGACGCGTCCGATCTCTTCCGGCGATCAAGTTGGCTTTAGGAAAAAAAAGCTTTGTAGCGTTAAGTACGTTTACAGTGTCGACAAGAGTGCTGGGATGGTTACAGCGCTCTGCCACTCGCAGGTTTACCGATCGATGGTCGTATGAAGTGAAATTTCAAGTAAAAGCTTCTTGTTTGAATTATTACACTTGGTGACAAAGACTTTTCAACAACAGCTGATCAAAAAAGAAGAGTACCAGATTGGCGATGATCGCGCGTAAAAGCCAGTGAGTCTGGCGGACCGCAGGCTTGTCCGCTCGTCTGCATAAGCGCGCACCTGCGCACTTATGCATGCACTTTCATTAAACATTGCTGGTTTGTGTCGCCGTTACGAATACACGGTGCAGCGCTAGCTTGCCGTTTTATTGCGTGGCTCAGTGACAAAATGCAGCGAGCGTCAGAAGCGTGAAATCTACTTTGTGATTCTGAAAGTACTGGCTGTAAAAGGAAGTGGTCGGACGAACTGAGTGGCCTGTTTTCTTGTTTGCTCTCACTTTATTTAATTATGCTCTTGCATCATATATACCCAGTTTGCACTTCATAGACTAGAATAAGGGTCAGCAACGTTTTGAGGTGTAGGGCTGAGTTGCATGAAGCCGACACTGAGGAGGGCTGGACGGCAAATCGGGTGGGAGGGGGAGGGGGGCTTTGAAGGCAAAGGAAGAAATTCAGCGAATTGCCAATCATATTTGACCATAATCTGGCGAAGTGTGAAAATGGGGGACTACGCAACTGGAAGCGATCAATTATCTGTTCTTGTCTCGCCGTCTAATCCCATTTGAGGACGTTCAGATTGTTAGCGATGACCCCTGCACTAGAAGATAACCAACAGAGTCAGTGACTATCGTATGTAACTATCTGGGCCACGCACCATGAATGCGGCTGTGTTATGTTATGTAAATAGAGAAGTAAACAACTCTGCAAGCAGCAGACATGCAATTTGGTGCTTGATTTGTATCTTTTAATTGCACTTAATATGTTTATTTGACGCTATTGCCTCACCTACTCGCTAGTACACATGTACCCTGCCGTTCGTAAACCATGCGGTGTATGTTAAGCAAGATTCATTTATTTTGCGAAAATAGAAAAAATCATTTATTTTGTTTTCGTTTTCAAGGTTTTCAAGGTGGTGCCAGGCCAGCAGTGTCAGCTGAGTCGGCTGCGCTTCTCGCGTCCGTTTACACGCCTCCGCTGAAGCAACCATTTACAGTTACTTCAGGCTATAGGATGAGCAGCGTTCTATGTTTATGCTACTTGCGAATTTTCCATTGTTGACCGCACGCAGGAAGAAAGAACGATAATTATCGTGAGGAAGTTAGGCCACCCGACCTGGCGATACTGTCCCACGCCACGACGATCACGACAGCTCGCTCAAAAGAAAGCCCGATAAATCAGCTTGTTGTAGCTGACATTATTTTGTTTAGCCTCTGCAACTTCTTCAAGGGCTATTTCATTCAGCATGCAGTCATTTTAATGCACCACAATGCGAATAAACTACGTACAACCAACTTTCGCTCTGGCTTGTTGTAACTGAAATACAGGAGGCCGGCGAGGGTCGTCTGCTAACGGCGGTTCTCGAAGTGCGGTCGTGAGGTCATTCAGGGATCCCGAACCCTCTCCTGCCTGCCCTTTCTGCAAACCTTATTGACCATGCAGAAAAAACTGCATGGCCAACCGGTTCTCCGCACAACACGTGCATGCAATGCCGGTTATTGTAGCGTGAATAATCAGCCTAAAATTTGTGCAGAAAGTGACTAAGATTATCTAAAAAGGAAATGTGAACATGATTTTCTGGAAACACGCGACGTATTTTCTTTGCTCACGTATCCTTGCGCAGCTTGTCGGCACATATTTATCGTCGTAGTTGTTGAATTGACGCTCATGAAACGCCAAAACGATCATTGGCCCGATGTAAAAACCGCCCAGGTGCCAACCCTACATAGTCTGTTCATTTCCCTTCTCTCATTTCCCTTTTCTGCACAACACTGCAGCTGTGCGGGAAAGCCAGGCACACAAAAGGCAGGCGCTGAAAGGCAACTGCGGTTACAAGACAAAAAAGCAAATTACTTGACAATATAATACATATCAACATTCTTCAGTGCGGCATGCATACCCCACCACTTTTGCAAGTCCAGGAGAATCACAGATACTGGCCTGCAGTTAAGAACTACTCATCTAAAACATTAAAAAAAAACAAGGAAAAGAAAAGGTGCCACAAAAATAGGAACAAAAATGTAAAGCCTTGTCTGTTATTGCCTCAGCCTTTACTATGGGGAATACAAAAGCCTTCAAAAATGCAACATGTTGCATAAATTTTTGTGCTTTAGTCACTCTACTTGCCTACAGGTTTTAAAAATATGGTTCAAACTGTACCCAAAGCCTATAATAGGATATGACATGGCATGAACTTCACCATATAACGTAAGAAGAGAAATTCCATGTCAAGAAACACCAGTTTAGACGTAACGGCACGTTTGAATATAAATGCAATTTTCACACCACTCATAACGTTGCATACTCTCCGATCAAGACAGCTGAGTAGTGTTAAACTAATACACAAGTTTAGTGCACAGCAGACCACTTTAGAGGCCTGAAACAAAGCTTCACATACAAAGAAAAAAGGCCTGGGAGAGCTAGAGTTGTTCTATATGCATACACGGTAAGTAAAGTTACTTTCTGGATGCAGTGCCCTCCAATGGCGCCGACCCCCATATTGTAATCTTGTGGCGTATGGAAACAACACAACCGAAAGTTCCCCGTGACAGATCGTAATCACTTTACCCAAAGTAATTTCGGATGTTATGTCCCGCACGAACAAATGTTTCGTCTCTCATTTTATTGGCAATGAAATGACAGGGTTAGTTGACTTCTGATTGAGGAGAAATTTCTACAATTTCAATTTTCACAAAGCCCCTTGCCAACACAATTACAGCAGCATTTGCAATGGCAACAAGGGACTACTAGAAAGAAACAAGGCTGCACGCTACTGAAAATACCACCTTACTTGTCCACTGAGTCATTCAATGCAAGTGCTCTGTCACGGCACAGTAATGTGGAAGGTTAGGTCTGTAGTTAGTCTCGGAAATAAAACTAGCACCTCATGCCTTTTGCGGTTGCTTCACACACCACCGCAATGATGTAGTGCTGCCTCAACATTCTTAAGTTTTATGGTAGATATCAGCCTGTATAAGGTGTTCAACTAGCACAATTTATTCAGAATACACACGTATGCAATGTGCGCTGGCTCTCAGCTGCACCGACACTTAACGAATCAGTGAAAATGACCATTAGAATTGAGAGAAGGCATGCTACGTGCGAAGCTCCGATTAAAAAATGCGCTTATGTTTGGGCCACACGTGGGCTAGATATTGTTAGGCGGTGGCAGGACAGAGGTGACACGAACCATAAGAGATGATGAGCAATGCCGTTACAACATTTACAAGGCGGCCATGAGAGCGGCCGCAAAGGCTGCGCAGCCCACACATAGCTTTGACTTTGTCGAATGTTGGGCCCACGATGCTATTTTCCCCTAGTCTCTTTGTTGTGCACCCCTTGTCAGCACTCTCGTCATCGTCTCTATCAGCGCAACAGAATAGCCCAGGAGCTACACCTAAGCAACCAGTGCCACTGCCACGGTCTTAACCAACGCAAGCAATTCACCAAGAGTCTGGAAAAGCTTTAACGCCACTTCCTCGTCGCACCTCGTCAACACCATGCTACCAACGCTTGCCAGTGGCACTCTTTGGCAACAAGATCTAGTTTTGTTTGAGCAAAGGTTGCGACATCCCATTCTCCTCATGCGAATGCCGACCACAGCGGCTAGGACCCCACTGGGGTGCTGCTGGTGCATAGGGGGGTTGTGCTTGCGGCCATGACAGCACGGGTAACCTAAGCGAGACAAGCACTGGCCAGGGGTTTCATTCCAGAACATCTGATGCATAAGGAGAATCCTCAAGTTTGAATGATTTTGTTTAAAGGGCAAACATAAAAACACTCTTGTAAAAAATAGACTTAGAGGCTGCTTTAGTTTGCCGGGAAGTTAAATCCAAATATCAAGTTTGCATCTATACCGAGTCCTAATGGTGTCTTTTTTTACCTAAAGCGCAACTTCTGGCGAAGCAGACATGACAATGCCCCTGATTTGTCGCACCCTTCATGACGTAAAGTGCACACTTCCCGAATGCTTGGACTGCACGCAACAGCGCGTCAGATGGTACAAGAAACGCAGGTGCTGTGTTTGTCTCCTACGCAAGAGTTTACCTCCCCTTGCCTCGTCTGACACGCCGTTGCTTTCACTCGAAGGTATGAGGCAAACAGACCATGTTTCAACTATTCTGACATCCCCTAGCTGACTGCACTGGCTGCCAGAAGCATTGAAAAGACGTCGGCGATCGTCAGCCGGACGATCATCCAGCTTGAACGCCTCACGCGGTCTCCACTACCTGGCACAAAGTAGCGTATTTACTTGAATCTAGGCTGATACTTTTTTTAAAAAGTTGTTTACAAAAGTCGGGGGTCGGCTTAGATTCGAGGATGCGGCTTTCCTGTCACCGCTAGCCACTCAACGCCATCTCGCGGCCATAAGCTTGCAGCTTGCAGGTTTGCAGGCGCCATTTTGCTTGTTTGAACATTGTGAACTCGGCTCTGAGCGTTCCGTGCTTGCTTGCGTTCGTCGCTGCATGACCTCGAGAAGCGTCCGTGTTCGCGGCACAATGGCGCCCACCAAGCGGTGCCACTACACCGCGGCTTTTAAGCGGAAGGTAGTCTTGGAGGCCGAGAAAACTTCAAACTTTCAAGCACAGCACGAATTCGGCGTCGATGAGAACGTGCGCCGATGGCGGAAGCAGCGGAATGAACTTTTCAGCTGCACTGCCAAGCGAATGGCCTTCACAGGACCAAAGAAAGGTCGACACCACGAGGTGGAAAAGGAAGTCACTGACTTTATCCGGCAGCAAAGAGAGGGTGGAATGCCTGTGACGATGGAGATGATACAGGCGAAGGCGAGGGAGATCGCAAACGTACGAGGCGTCGCATGGACTCAGTTCAAGGCCAGCAGGGGCTGGGTCACTCGCTTTATGAAGTGGTTCGGGTTCAGCCTGCGACAGCGGACGTCTGTGTGCCAAAAGCTGCCCCCTGACTTCGAGGAGAAGCTGGTCGCATTCCAGCGCTTTGTCATCAAGAAGCGGGTGGAAAAGGAGTACCGACTGGGCCAGATCGGTAACGCCGACCAGACCCCGGTGTATTTCGACATGCCTGTGGCCTACACCGTGAATGACAAGGGCGCGAAAGAAGTCAAGTTCAAAACTGCAGGCTACGAGAAGCAGCGCGCCACCGTGATGTTGTGTTGCACGGCCGATGGGCAAAAGCTGCCGCCGTACATTATTTTATTAGGGGAAGTTTTCCCTAAGAACGTCGTTGTGCGAGCCCACGAGAATGGTTGGATGAGTGGTGCCCTTGTCGAAGATTGGGTCAAGACTGTTTGGCAGCGATGTGCCGGTGCTCTGCTGTTTAATAAGGAGTCACTCCTGCTTCTGGACTCCTACCGCGGCCACTTGACAGATGCCGTTAAGTCCGTGCTTTTGGAGGGTGCTACGAACAATGCGGTAATACCCGGCGGTATGACAAGCCAGCTACAACTGCTCGACGTGGCCATCAACAAGCCATTCATGGACAGGCTGCGGAAGCATTACAAGGACTGGCTGACGCTGCACGATCAACAACTGAAACTGACCGGGCGCATCAAGCGCACCCCACTCAGCCAACTGGCGAACTGGGTCGCCACGGTGTGGGCCAAAATTCCGGCCGAGGTAATTGTGCGGGCCTTCCGTAAGTGCAGCATTTCGAACGCGCTGGACGGAAGTGAGGACAGTGCGCTGTGGGAAGAGGACAGTGACAAAGAGGACAGCGACAATGAGGGCCCCGATGTCGATGACGACGACGAGTGAGCATTGAACATTCTACGACAAGCGCCGCAAGAGTAACAAAATGCATGTTCTAGTCTCAGTCCAGTGCCTTTTTTTTATTCGGCTTACATTCGAGACAAGTTTTTTTTATTTTCTGACCTTCTGAATTTCGGCGGTCGGCCTAGAATCGAGTAAATACGGTAACTCTCTTGGAATTAAACAGCCGGCAACATTGTTTGAAAACAGTTTGTAGGCGTTTTTCTGGGACGTGTATTGGTCAGTACCACAGCTCCTGATCGACTGCTATCGCATGGGTGTGCACGTGCCAGCGCGTTTGAGTTAGGAGGATTGGTCACGGAAATTGCCGCAACAAACAAGCAGCTACGCTGAATCAAGCATTCGTGTATTTTTTAAATAAAAGAACCCCACAAATATCACTTATGTATTGAAGTTTTGCCTCAGATATGCGTAATGTTTTGTTGTTACTCAACAATATTGACAGGTATGAACAGTGACACCAGATTTACATGTTTATAAATGGCTTTGTGTATGTTAACTTCTAGTTAAGCATCTGACTTTGGCCGGGCGGCTGAATCTTGTGACAGACAGACAAGCATACATACAGACCGAAATTTCCGCGTTCAAGTAGCTAAAGAAAGACTATTGTCTTCAAGGCCTTAAGCAATACATATTAATCCAGTGTTTAAAAGGTACATGCAGTGTTCACTTGTTGTTTTCTCAGCGTAAACGCGATATGCTGGTGCACGCTTCGACTAAACACTGGGCTTTGGGATCGGTTTCGGTAACGCTAGGCAGAACAAAGACAGCGCTTTGATCACCGGGTTCAATTTTCAAATGACAAAGGCACAGCTACTCACGTCGCCGCTCGAGTTTGAAGATGCGCCCGTTGACAGGCGGCAGGTAACATCGAGAAGTCGAGTGAACTCATCGGCACCTAGCGCGTTGATCGCTTGTATGTCCGCTACGACGGCGCTACTCGGCTTTCCGCCCGAAAGCTTCACGTCTTCTGACTTCATTCCCGCAGCACAAAACGCCTAGCAACGGCACGGTTCCCCACCTTTAGTTCGGGCTTCCAGAATCGGTAGACTTCGAATAAAAGCAATGAAACCGGAGCAATCACTCCCCCTTCGACAACCCGCGAACCGTGATGACCGTGATGTTCTAACAACCTAGCAAAACAGCCGCCCCGCCGCCCCATAGCGCCCTACTGTCCACAGATTTCACCACAAGAGGACGCGTCCTACCAAAACAAATGGTTGAATTTATTTACAACGTTAGAGGGATGAGCAAAAACAAAAAAAATATATTTCCTGCAGCAGGAACACGAGTGAAATACGTAGGCGAAATAGGTATGATTACTAAATGAGGAGTAGCAAAAAAAAAAAAAAAAAAAACTGCGTAAGGGCTCAAGGGTGCGTCGTCTGCTACGGTGTGGCTACGGTTTGATAAGTGACGCCGTTTGTCTCTTGCAGCTGGGGAGAGCGTAACGGTTGTGTACGGGAAGCATTTTCCTGGAATATTGCTCCGTTTGCAGGATGCGACTAAGAAAATAGATCCGACAATTCTGAGAAGCAAATAACAGGAAACGCAGACTATTCGCTTTTGTGGGGAGCGGGGCGTTTACGTGCAGTATTTCTTAAAACCAATAGTTGTCTCTAATTCATTTTATGGGACATTTTTCACGGCCTATGTTTATCTCTGTGCGGGTCGTTGTAGGGGCGCACGTGTATGAGTGAGTCTTATTAACAGGAGGGCACAGAGGAGTAAGGGACATCGGTGGAAAGAGGGAGAGGTGGTCAGGACACGATGCTAACTTGAAGATCTTGGAAGAACGAACGAGTTTCCTCAATTCAAAGACGGGCTACCTATGCGAGGCGACTCTCGTAACAGTGGGCAGTGAGAAGATCGTGGTTGTTGAGTGCCGTGGGGGTATATCGGTTGGACTGGCACCGGACTATCCATGGTGCCACCATAACCGGACTCTTGTTGTTGATGATGATGATTGCTATTGGTTTCCCCTTTGTAACGGGGTGATGACGTGTAATCTTACCAAAAAGGACTAATACACCTATGCTTTATACTCTTGGTGTAATGCTAGCGCTGCTTAGGGCAGGTACAAAAAACTTGTTAGGCACAAAATACTTTTTTTTTCCCTGTTACAGGTGCTAGCTGCCCTAGGAAATATTCCCCATCTCTCCTTTTCGTCCACCAGCATTCTAACCTTCTTTTCGTCGTCTCGACAGCCTTGAAGTTAACTTCCTCTCTGATATCCTTAAATCCTAGGGCTTCTGGAAGCCGAATATTTCCCTCATGTAGATTTGGATGGACACCCTCGCATTCTAACATTATGTTCCGCATAGTTTCTGTTTCTTTTCCGCAGACCACGCATACCCCATAATTTTGTAAATACTTCCCCACAAAGCTCTTAGTTCGCAAGAAAGCTGCTCTAGCCTCAAAAAGCAAAGCACTGCCCTGGTAACTATCGTACAAATTTTCCTTTCTGATCTCCAGTTCCAGGCTTGTTGTGCAAATCAGTTTCTACGACACGCTTTCTGGATTTCGGTCAAGTTCATACACTATTGTAGTGCTGCCGTGCCCACAAAGATGTATTCATGTTGTCATAGATTGCTGGTATGTTTTTCTACTCCTGTTATGTGGCGACGGGGAAAGTAACCCTGGTCCCGAGATAGAACAAATGTTGAAGGATATTATGCTTCAGTTAAAAGGGCTAAAGAAAGCGGAAAAAAGCGCGATGCCACACTTTCTGAGGTAAATGCGAAGCTGTCAAAACTAGACGAGGTTCTGAAAATATCGAAGGCAAACGAAGAAAAGATACAGAAACTGGAGGGAACGGTACAGCAGTTGGAGAAGGCTTTGGCTGGGCAGGACCGGAGGGTGAACGATGATGAAGATCGTTCACGCAGAAACAATGTAGTCGTCTTCGGAATTACTGAGGTTCCAAAAAAAAAAAAAACCAGACATAATCTAGAGGATAAGGTTTTGCGTAAGGTTTTCGGCGAAACACTTGGTGTTTCCGTCAGTTCTGTAGAACGAATTCACCGAATAGGAAGGCCGCAAAAAGACCGCCATAGGCCAGTTATCCTCCGGCTGTTACAACGAAAAAAAAATGGAATTGTTCAAGAACTGCTCAAAGCTCAAAGGTTCTGATGTGTCGATCTCCCACGATTATTCTCAAGCCACGCTGCACATAAGAAATAAGTTGTGGCAATCTCGATTACAGGACAAGCGTACTGGTGATAAGATGCAATTGGTGCATGATAAGTTGTTTTTAAACGATGACGTTTATGGGTGGGACGACACAGCTGGTTGCAGGGTGTTTCTACGTAAGTCTTCCCGCTCGGAAAAATGATAAACCCAAAATAAAACTGAGCATGCCCAAAAGACTCTCCGATTGCTAGCTGTGCCTGAATGCTCAAAGTGTATGCAACGATCAACACGAACACATTTTGCTTTCTTACGACCCACACGTAGCAGTAATATCGCAGACATGGTTGCACCCTGAAGTTCCAAATAATTGCATATTTCCTCCTTCATACACACGTTATTAGAAAGATCGTCAGACAAGAGGGGGCGGAGTTGCAATTCTTTTTAAACGCGATGTATCGTCTGTTTCCTTGCCTGATATTAGCAGCTACCACGAAAGTGGTTTTTCTATAGCTGTAATTGCTGGTAACCCCATTATTATTGCGGGAGTTTATAGGCCCCCTGCCACCCCACCTGCTTTCTTGACAGACCTTTCATAGACCTTTATTGATAAAATACTGCAATGAAAACATCATTATCGCGGGTGATTTTATTATGCCGTGCATGGATTGGGAATCGATGAAATGTGGTGCGATTGATGTGCAGAGTACTAGACATGTCGCGTGCTTACTCCCTTACGCAGACAGTCCTTAATCCTACGCGCGTGACAAGTTCAATTTCTTCAATATTAGATGTCATTTTCTGTTCCACCATTTTTGAATCCTGCATATGGCAACTGTTTTTGATGGCATTTCTGATCACAAATTGGTACATTTTAATTGTTCTTTACCTCGTAGAACAAGGTCCTCTAGACCCGAGCCCGTAGTTGTAGAGCAGTATTCTGCTGCAGACGATTTCCAGATTGTTCACTAACTAGAAGAAGCTTTGCTATTATTTTGCGAGGGCAGTATTAACTCTCTATGGACAAGGTTCAAATTTTATTGCCACTTCTGCATTCGCAATTTTGTTCCACATAAACTTAAAAAAGTTGGCCGCACGAACCCCTGGATAACGCGCGCGATCTAATTCACTTAAAACGCAAAATTAAACGGCGAAGAAAGCAAAAAATAGCTAATGATGTTGTTCTGCACGATCTAAGAGATACTTTGGCATCCAAGTTGAGGGAGGCTAGGGACCATTATTACACCGTGACACTAGGCCGTTTTGCGTCAGAGTCCACAAAAATTTTACCAGTTCTTACAAAACAAATACAACCGCATTCCTTATGAAATAATGAATGGAGAAACCGCTGTCACAAATAAAAACGAAATAGCAAACATGTTTAATTCTTACTTTCAGAGAGTTTTTTCAAGACCCCAAAACTCATTCAAACTTAATAAATGTATCCTTGGAAGGGGTGATATAACTATTATTGCGGGTGGGCGTGAAAAAATCGAGTGGCCCTGATGGTATCCCAGCTGTTTTTCTAAAGGGGTATGCGAAAATTCTGGCTATATTCCTAGTAATAATATTTGATCTTTCGATTAAAACTAGTACAGTGCTTGACCTGCTAGCACGTGTAATTCCGGCGTTTAAGAAAGGTAACATATTATTAGTTAGCAATTATCGACCAATCTCCCTCACTTGTATTTATTGCAAATTACTTGGACACATTATAGTGGAATATTTAAATACTTTTCTTGAACAAAATAACGTAATTCACAGCACGCAACATGGCTTAATTCCGACGGGGATTATCTACAACCACGCAATTATTAGCAACTGTTAACGAGTTATCCCATGTTCTTGACAAGGCTGGACAGGTTGATGTCATCTTTATGGACTTTTGTAAGGTCTTTGACAAGGTCCCGCATATCAAACTAATAAACAAAATGAAAGATATTGGCATTCCTCCGGAAATAATTAACTGGGTCATAGCATACTTAACGAACAGAAAACAGTACGTAGTAGATATAAACCGTTTCAGCTCTGGTTACTTGGGGGTGTTTTCTGGAGTCCCGCAAGGGTCAGTTCTCGGGCCAATACAATTTAGGAGTTATATTAACGATTTAGTTCAAGCCATCCAACCTTGCGTGTCTGTTAAGCTATTTTCCGACGATTGTATAATTTTTAATACCATAAATTCTATCTCTGACCAGCGTGACTTGTGTGAAAACTTAAACTACACAAAGAATGGTGCAAAAAGTGGGAAATGGTAATTATTTTGAGAAAACCGCATATTTATGTCTGCGTAACAAAATTCGAAAATTCGAGTTTACTTATAATGTAGGCGGATACATTATCAGGCAAGTAGAAGAATACAAGTACTTGGGCGTAACGATTACATCGAAGCTTAGCTGGGCAGCACATATTGATGGTATATGTTCTGCTGCCCAGAAAAAATTAGGCTTTCTGAAATATGAATTTCGTCGTTCTTCTAGTTCACTAAAACTTTCAGCCTATAAAGTCATAGTTCGTCCTTCTCTTGAATATGCCAGCATTGTAAGGGACTCCCATACAGCTGGTAATATACAAAAAAAAAGAAAAAAAACACAGCGATTAGCTGCTCGATTTATATTCAATCGGTATAGACGTTACGATTCTCCGTCAGCCATGTTGCAAGATGCGAACCTCCAACTTTTGGCCGATCGAAGGAAAACTGCTCGGCTTAACTTTTTCCGCCTCTTATACTTTTCCAGATCAGGATTGCATGTGCCAGATTACATAACAAAGGACACAACCAGGGCTTCACGTCATAAACATAGTCTTAGCAATACACCTATATTTGCACGTACTAACACTTACAAGTATTCGTTTTTCCCGAGAACATTTTCTGAATGGAATGCTTTGCCCCATGATTCCCCTATTCTCGACACGCCGAGATGAAACTGTATAACTTTTTCTTTTCCCTTAAGTCTGCTTTTTTGCCTGTATTTGGCCCTTGTTTTTCACGAGTTTCTAGTGTAGCATGAGTTTTATACTGCAGTGTATGTATACTGCCGAAGACGTGCATGAATGCAGAAGAATTTTGAACTGTATCGCCCTCTCCTGCATGGACCATGCTTGGTCCACAGTATGTGATAAATAAGTAAAATAAAATAAAACACCTCGCCTTTTTACCCCCTTACTCATGCCATGTAAAGGGGCCTGTAAGGTATTTTAAATAAATAAATAGATAAATACATACTGATATATTTAACAAATAAATGTTAGTTTACAGATGTCCATATATTTACAGACATGCATATTTGTTATTTTATTGGTTGATTTTTGTAGGTTCTTATATTTTCATTTTTTGTATTCTTGCAACAAGGTCTAAAACTGGGCTAGTTGGTATACATTCTTGAAATGTATACCAACTTGACCGCTACTAACAACTTCAGTCAGTGCCGTAGACTTCTTATTTTTCCGGGGGGGGCAGACCTGGAGTGCGCCTCGAAGCGGCAAAGGGAGGGGGGGAGGAAGCGGGGGGGGGTCCCGATGAGATGACACGTCATCACCCCGCTACAAAGAGGCTACCACTAATCATCATCATCATAAAGGGCACCTGCAGCAGTGATGACCTTTTACATTGTGTCGGCTAACTACGAGGTATCCCCAAATAAGACGTCCCGCAAATCTATGAACCGTGAACTTCAGCGGTTTGACGTATTCAGTAGAAATTTCTTTAAACACGTGTTTTACTGGTCACATTTATCCAAAAATATTGCATGACTGAACTATCAGCACAAAAAAACGGGTCGATTTGTTTTTCTTTTAATGGGCAGTTCGGGGGTAAAAAGAAAGGGACACGACAGGGGCGCTACGCGCTGCTATGTTCATTTCCGTTAAGAGCCCCGAAACGGGTCTGACTTTGACCACTCATTTTTGTATCCGTGTGTGTGTTGTGCCAGAGCGCCCGACACAAATTCGCTGCACCTGGCGACGTGCCGATGGCGGGGTTGGTTCGCGCCTAGGTCACACCGCCCGCGTCAGACGTGCCGAGACTTGGCGGAAAGGCGCCGCCGAGTCTGCTCTCCCTTTCCCATCACGACGGCTGGACCAAATTGTGCCTGGGACGAACTAATCCCCGCAGACACGCAGCAAGTAGCGCCTGGAGACGCCGCCGCGGAGTCGTCTTTCCTTCCCCGGTCGGGGCGGCTCGGCTGACGCAATCGCTTCGCCTCCATTCCCCAGATTCATAATGCGGCCAGTGATAGCTGCGACTGGAGGCATTGGAACTGCACGCTGCTCCAACAGAACCCTGTGGGTATAAAACCAGCCCGGAAGCAGCGGCGGTGCGGCGGCATCTCATCGAAGGCCTTGAGTTGAGAAGTGCTATCGCGCTTGCCCTAGCCATGTAACACTCTTGATACCTTTGTATATATTGCATACAAATGCTGCTTCAAATAACCGTCAGCTCGGCTACTTCGTCGCTATGGTCTGCGCCGCGTCGATAGCGGACTGGACAGGGCAACGTCGCAACAGTAGTGACTCAGCTGGGATGGCCCAGTCCCAACAGTGTATGTGTATGTGTTTTGGAAGCTTGGAGCGGGTATCGCTCGCAGTCGACGGCCGCAGTGCACCCAGTTGCTGCCGGTGCTTGGCAGCCGTTACAGCACTGTCGAACTGCTCTGGCGTGCTTTGTGACCTCGAAAACAAAGTTTCAGACAGGCTTTTCGGAGGCGTGATAACTTGCACTGACGTCACTGTATTCCCGTGTTGGTGCGTTGGTTGCACAGTGGAAATTTGCAGCTCTTGGTTCTAGAATCGCTGATGAAGCTGAGAGCTATCGATAAAAAAGTGCGGTGGCGTCGTTATGGGCAAGCAACATGTTTTACGAGACGTTCCAAGACGCGAGCTAAAGGTAAAAACCCAACGTCTGGCGTTGGCGTTCGTCATATAAAATGGCCCTTTCACGAGGCCTTCCCCAGTGCGAGCTTAAACTCGGCACAAGTTGCTAGCGAGGAGTGGTCGCCCCGCCAGTAAACAGCAGATGAAGGTAGGGGAAGAACAACCACCGATATTCACAGTCGTCGTCAGCTTCATCATTACACGGTGGCATAAACGAGAAGCAGCGCATCGGTTTGCCATTCTAAAGCAAAACGCTCCTCCAGCAGCAAGATGCCAGCGCTGTTCGACAAAATATGGGAGGTGAAACAAGGCGTCACACGCGTTCGACTGGGCATTATGATGTCCGATTAACAACCCGCAACCTGCACTGTGGGGCTATATGCTCACTTGTAAATGGACAGCACGAGGACATAGTCCTACCAAACCTGAGCAAAAAGTTTCAAAACGGGAGCCTAATAAAACCATGTGGTTGACACAAACCACGCAGTCAATTTGACGCGAATCACGTAAACTAACTGCGACTGTTTAAATGAGCGGTTCCGCTCAATAAACGACTCCAGAGCATGACATGCATCTATGGAAACTGCTTAAGACCGGAAAAGAGCGACTTCGGTGCGCGTAGTGGCATGCATTGTGAGCAGCCCCCACCGCTTCCCCTAAAACAATTTGAATGAAGCAAGCGGAACGAAGCAGCTACGCGTTCCCAGGCCGCGCATTTGTAAACAAAAATAACTGCTCCAATCAACAGGTGCCGTAGAAACAGAGCAACTGTGGCCGCGCTTCCCACCGGGCAGGGATTTATACACACCCCCATAACACCCCCCAAAAAAGATTCCACAACCACAAGCACCCTGCCTAGGGATTTATACAACACCCCCCCAAACATCCCACTGACACCCCCCCCCCCCCCAAATCGAAATTCTGCATAAACCACTGCCACCGGGACCTAACCCCCTCGTTTTTTCCTTTTCACCGCGACCCCTTAGCGAGCGACCGCCGAAAAACGCTAACAGCGCCAAACAAGGACAGGCAAAGGAGGGAGGTGCAGTTTTCGTTGCCTGATTTTACCATTCTTGAGCGTTAAGCAGCACAGCGCCACCGCTAAATGTCTGAAACTCGTACACATGCGTCCAGACTTGAGTTTGTGATAGAACTTGTTTGCACTGCTGTACTCACGAGTGCATGTACTCACGAGTGCAAGCGCTCGAAAATACAGTATTCATGAGTATTGTAATCATGAGTACTGTGTACTCATGAGTACCATATACTCACCACTACTCATACTCATGAGCACTCATGCTCATGAGTATTGTACTCATGAGCACTCATACTCATGAGTAGTGTACTCATGAGTTTGTACTCACGAGTAGTGGACTTACCCCTGTACTCAATCGTCATCATACTCACTTTTTTAATCTGGGTGTGTGCTCACTCATCATCGTACTCACTCGTGAGTTTGAGTACAAATGAGTGCAATGAGTGTACTCACGAGTGAGTGCGCCGACCTATGCTCCCAACAAAATGTCGCTTTGCTGGCGTGCTGCTGAAGCCAAGCTGTGGTGGCTAGAAGGGCCACCCTTCTAGCCACCTTAGCCAAGCGCAGCGCCACATTGTCAACAATCCGCACACTGAGAACGTCTAACTCACCGTGAAAAAAAAGCGACACGGCCCTGCGTTTCCCCCTGCCCATTGGGAGGACGGAGCTGTCTTTCAAGATCCCAACCCCTATTGTAAACAATAGTTGGCAGACAGGACGGCCAACAGTTCGATGTCGATGGGCGCAGAGCCGAGCCAAGCCCTTGAAAAAATCAATCCTCAGCCGGGGCCGGAGGGGGCTCTGCCCCCCCGTAAAGCCGTCCGGGGGGGCACTAGCCCCACTGCCCCCCCGTAGTTGGCGCTTCTGACTTCAGTTGTTAGTAGCGCTTGTGTTGTGTACTCCTCTCTCGTCCCGTTTAGTTTGCGCTGGTTAATCATGATTGTATTCTTGGTTTTTCACAGCTCCCTTCGACTTTTAGGCTTCTATAACGAATAAACGTGTTAACTTCACCAAATAGGCATGTTTGTGCCAATGCAGGGTTTTGCACGACTGGGCTTGTCTGGGTGCCAGGCAGGCAATTCTTACGCAATGAAATACGGCGCTGTAAGCAGCGGATGGCACAGAAATTGCACGTGCGCGCCTGGAACACAGCTTTCAAATAATATAGCGCCAAGAGAGGAGATGAAGCACAAACAGACGCGAAACAAGCGCGAGCCCTTGGTAGCTTCACTAGGCCATTGGACTTGTGGCGTGTGAGGAAGCTTTTGGAGCGACTCGCGTTGTTTGTTGGGGGCGAAAATGCTAAGAGGCGGGCCTATCGCCAGTTTCTGCGTTGTTTAAGCGCGGTCGACCACACAAGTACGCCAACAAAACCGAAGCGCAGGAGGCGTATACATACAGTGTGAGCTGGAGAAATGATGCTTAGGCCTTCCAGCCACGTAAGCCCGCTTAACTGCCCGAGGAAGTTTTTTTAGTATTAATGCTGGCGGCAGAGAGTTAGCAATGCGTATAATGAAGTTAAAACACAGCCCCGCTATCATTCATTTATCTTCGGAAGTGTATGACGAGCAGGAACTCGCATTTGTACCTTTGGTGTAACTGCAAAACTATGGCCTCATTCTCAGAGTTACATACACTGTTTCATTGTACAACCGGCATCAAGCTAAATTTGAAGAGTTTCAGATCAGGGTCAATAACCTGAACGTCTATAAGTTTCGAAACGAACCGTAGACACGTGTAATATGGTGTATATGTATATATAGCCAATGGCAAACACGGTGAGAACAGGATTCGACGACGTCTGCCTTGCGCCAACGTGACAATATTGGTATATTGTCAAAGATCAGCGATGCAGAAAAAGATGCTGAGCTGATTAGTCGACCTAATGGTTCTGCTGTGGTCAGACTGTGCATACCCCGAAGCAAAAGGTACTTCATTTGTTTTACTATTCGACTCGCTAGATATGAGCTTCGCAGATACAATCATAATGACCTTAGGGTGGGTCTTTCACGCTCCAGTTCCCTTTTGCTTTCTTAGAGCAGAACTTAAGGAGCACTCCTGAATTCAATTCGTGTGCACTTGCTTGTACGACAATGTCTGCCGCATGTGAAGATAAGGAAACGAGTCTTACGAAATATAATTCAATAAACTTGTACGGAGAATTCCCACCGAAGAGACACAGAAGCACAATGCATAGCAACCACCAATGATATATACGTTTTCTGTGCTTTTTAATTTGGTCATTGCTTAAGCCACGCAGGTTCAAAAGTTCTGATACCATATTTGCCAAGATTTTCTTTTGCTATACCCAATGAAACAGGACACGCAATCTTTAAGCACGAAAAAGTATATGAAATTGTTTAACAGCACCGAGAATCATGTGTGTGTAAAGCTGGAACATTCAACCGGGTTGATTTTAGGGCCGATATTTTCTATCCTGAGGGCTGTAGTTTGGATGTTCGTCTTCGCATAGCGATTCACCGTACCCGAGTAGCGAGAATTGAATCAAGACGGGCATCGTAATCGAAAACGATACGCTGGGCAGCCCAGAGCTGTAGTCGAAGAATGGATTTGTCATAGGTCACCAGCGATGTCAGTAACCTTGGTATATATGTATATAAAGAATGGAAACATCTCTATCTTGTGTAAACAGAGTTGCCGGTCGATGTCTATGTATCCTCCGTAACGTGGGAAACTAGGGACACTGCCCTAGCGGTCACTTGTTCGGAGCACGTGCGACGGTATATATGTAGCCTGTTATTCTGGGACAGGACCCAGTTCTGAGGCATCCGTTGTAGTCAAGTTGCAGCATGAAGCAGTCGGAAATCTGAGTCTAATTGTGTCTGCTATGCAGGTAGCGCAAAGAGGGAAGTTGGCTGCCCTCGGGATGCTATCTTAACAATGACTAAACGCGGCATTCATATCTTCTCTACAATTACGTCGTTGTTTTCTTCTTCATGAAGTGTAACTGTGGCTTAAGTCCATGAAAATTGCCTTTGTTAAAAAACTTTCAGCTCAAAGGTATAAGTGAAGCTACGATTATAAACATTACGACAATTAAGTCAAACTAAAAAGTTTCGATGGTCGCTAACTGTATTCAGGACTTTTTCACGGGCTTAGGTCACTTGTTCCTAACGAAGGTTTCATGGCCGCTATTCTAAATAACAACAAGTTTTAAGGACTGTTGGCGTCACAAAATGCAGCGAACGCTACCGATATTTCACTAAGAAGATCACTCAGGTAAAACGCATTTTCTGGCGGCGAACATAACACGCCATTCAAGCTGCAATAAACGCCCTACGCCGTTCTTCCCTCGACAAACAATATTCCACACAGGCAGTCGGCTTGCTTATTTGATTTCTGGACTCATCAAACAGAAGAAAACGAAACAAAGAGGCCATCCGCGATTCTCTAGTCAGTGATAAGTGCGCGAGAAAATATTAGGTTGTACTTATTAAAGGAGGAGCTTTGAACTACGATGTTATCGCCAGTTTGGTTTCGTCTGTTATAAAACTTCAGCGTTGAAAAGGAATATTTCGCTAGGGCCAGGTATTCTAAACAGCTGACGAACTACGGAGTGTGAAATGCAGTACATTCTTCGTAAGCCGTTTATCTTTTGTATTGTACTAAATTGTGCAATGTACTGTGACAGTAGGCCAAACGCTTCTGGTATCCTAGAATGCTTTGGCCGTAAGGGGTGTTTACACTGTACAGTAGACAACGGCGGATCATTCCAGAAGGGAGGTACTGTGACGCTCAACACTCACGCGAACCCGGAGAAATCTGTGCACTTGTAGTGTGGAAAACACGTATTACGTGATTATTTGCAATACACATTTGCAAGGCACATCATGTATCAAGTGATAGATCAACATGAAAGAACTTGACCAAGAATAAAGCCTCGTGTCTATTGGGTTAGTGACGCAGCCAGGTAGCTGGGCGTGCGAGTTAGAACCACGTTCTCGAAAAGGGTTTCCTACTCTGGATCTTGAGCCGCTTCCGGTTATAAAGAGAGCGGAGCTTCTGGATAAGCTGCACATGGTAGCTCGTTCATTATAAAAGACGATAGTCTTTTATGAGCTACCAAAACGAAAACATTCTTCGCTTATCACTCTCCCTGTGCCCTATTTAGCAGCCGGGCCAATAAAATTTCGCAGGGACCTAAGCTGGGTGATACATACCAACTGTAACGAAGAAGAGAGCTCCAAATCAAGGGATTCAGCTCAGAGCCGAAATCCAAGCTGAACCCGGGCAATCCCCACGGACAATCCTCACGCATCAAGCACGCAGCATGTTTAGCGCGATCGTGATCAGTGGTGGTTTCCTCCGCTTCTTCGGCTGCTCGAGCTTCTTCGGGCCCCGTTGCTTGATCCTCTCGGCTCCTTGGCCTTCTAAATAAACCCCACTACATTTTGGTCGAGGTGCGCGGTAACACAACAGCTTCTTAAAGATGCTGCAATATTGTATTTTTGTATGTTTCTTCGCTTTCGTTTTTTTATCTTTTGGCGCAGGTTAGTTCGGGCGGCTCTTTTGCTGCTGTGCCTTGTTTGCGTGAATTTGTTCGCTTTCGTTTCTTCGTCTTACGCGCGAATTACGTCAGCAAGCAGGTTGGCACACGCCACAGCTTCCCTAGAATTAGGGTCTGCGTGGTTGGTGCGCACCTGTGTTACTCACGTGCCATCACGTTCAGGTGTCACGCGGCACGCGCTGTTCTGCAACTTTCACGTTTCTAATTCATAGTTCTGTGAATTTTGTAAATTAGCTCCTCAAAACTCCCCCATTTCTGGCCAATCCCCCGACTGGGTACGTGCCACAAAGAAAGGAACTAACAAAAGAAATTTCTGTTCTATCGCTGGGAACGCGCGGAGATAGCACAGAGCAATATAAAAAAGGATGGACAGATAGATATATACGTTGTTAGTGGGGGCATCACGGGGACGAATTAGCCGCCTCGATCCAGGCAGCCGCTGACGGCTCCGATGATGTGGACCGTCAGTTCCCGTTGTTCCTTGAGATTTGCCGCAACAGCCAGCCATGCTTTGTTGTAATTGTGTGGTTGTGTAGGGTTTTGGGGTGAGCGCGTGTGTAGATGGAATGAGACAGTTGGTACATGGTTGCACAGGAATGCATGGCGTGCGTTGGAGTAAATGGGGATGAGTGGGTGTGTGAAGTGTACATGTGTGTGCCTGCCGAATGACTACTTGCTCGCGACAGGTAAGCCCGGCGTGAAGAGGATGGAACATGCAATGGGGACTTATGTCTTCTAAAGCGTGGAGACGAGGGGGAGGTCAAGTAGTTCTGCAACGGGCGTCGTCAGGTGCCCAGAAAAGAGTTTCGCGCGTGAGGTGATGAACGCGTTCGTTCTCTGCAACCTTCAACGCCTGTGTGACCGGGGATGCAGTGTACATGAAAAGGCCCATTAACGTTGTTGAGGAGGTAGAGTGCGGAGGGAAAGGCGAGACCCTGAGCGAGGTGATACCATGCAAACTTAGAATCCGAGTAGATATGAGCTGTGCGGACGGGGCTGTGTTGTCAGCAGCGGCAAAACTGATGGCCAGAAGGTCAGCCTCTTCTGGGGAGGTGCAGCGCCGATTGATGGGGTAGAGAATACCCCCTGAAGTGATGACAGCGAACGCACCCAGATGGCAAGTGCACATGACGCTCGCTCTGGCTCTAATCACATCGGATGATTTGTTTTTCATATTTTTTACTCTTTAGAGCAGTAGGAAATTTCTTGAGCGGATTTCTTAATGACCATTACAACAACTCAGGTTGTCCGCAGGGTGGGGTCCTAATGGGGCACTGAATTCAAAATAGAATTTGCGCTAGATCGATAGATTGAGTCACCGAGAACACAAATACACCACTCTTTCGCTTAGCTCTTTTAGGAATAAGGTAGACAACAGCAAAAACGTAAAGGCAGGTGCCCCGCCTCTGGGAATACCACGAAACCTACACCGAAAGTGGAGAAACCTCTGGCGTGCGCAAGGTCTTTCCTGGCCGCCGCTGCATGGCGCTACTCTTCCATACTTGAAGTGGCGGTACCGCTTTTCGAGGAAGCGTGCGAGCTACGCATGAGTGGTTGTTTAGACGCCAGCATTCGCACGGCCTAATAGGTGCAATAAGTTTTCGTCAACGAAACGTCAATACTGATCACAGGTCCAATCAAGGAACATTTTGCTTAATGGTCCGGAGCTGCAAAAGACGCGGCAGTTCACGAAAGCACGACTGATTTGACCGAAATTTACCAGACCGCTTAGTAGCGGAAACATTTCATTCCGTGGCTTCTGCCTGTATACCGCTATGCATCACCGCTGCCTCGCTTGCTTCCGGTTTATGGTGACGCAAACAGCGACTGCAGTAGCTGTTTGCGTCATGTTTCATCATCGGTGGATTAGAAAATTCGCAGCAGTTAAGGTATCTTTCGGCATTGAATCAACGCTAAAATGGCTATGAGAAGGTCAGACTTTCGTTTTAAACCAACTGGCTCGTTGCCTTTAGTGCACCTTGAAGGCTTTGGGCTTAAAAGTTGACAGAATGCTTGAACCAAGAGTATATATAGAGACGAACGTTCTAGATTACGAGAACTGGTGGCATGCATCGTACATATGGACATTGTTCAGCACGTAAAATATTAGGGATGTTTGATGCTAAACATAGCCACATAGCTGACAGCTGCAGCGTGCTGCAAAATCGACAGAGGATTGATTCCTGAGATAGCAAAAAAAGCGCCTTTGAAAATGATGTGAAACGAAGGCG